>JAQGBT010003125.1:0-20845 GCA_034698585.1 Disparrhopalites patrizii | reverse complement strand
CCGATCTAGGAAGAGAGAGGAAGAGAGAGGAAGAGAGAGGAAGAGAGAGGAAGAGCAAGAGGAAAAGACAGGGAGACAGAGAAATAAAAAGCGAAGGGGGCAGAGAGAAAGTAAAAGAGAGGGAGACAGAGAGAAAGAAAAAGAGACAGTCAGAGAAAGTAAAAGAGAGAGACAGACCGAGAGAGCGGAAAAGAGACAGACAGAGAAAGTAAAGAGAGAGAGTTAGAGAGAGGAAAAGTGAGAGAGAGAGAGAGTGGAAAAGAGAGAGAGAGTTAGAGAGAGGAAAAGAGACAGACAGAGAAAGTAAAGAGAGAGAGTTAGAGAGAGGAAAAGTGAGGGAGAGAGAGAGTGGAAGAGAGAGAGAGAGAGAGAGAGAGAGAGCGAGAGAGAGAGAGCGAGAGAGAGAGAGGAAAAAGTGACAGAGTTAAACGAGAGAGGAAAAGAGTAAGCGAATGAGAGAGAGAGAGATAGATAGAAGGAGACAGAGAGGGAGAGATGTTGAGAGAAATAGTTGGGGAAGTGCAAACGGGAAGGAAGGGGAAGATAGAATAAGGACAAGAGAAAGGATGACCTAGCAAAACAAAGTTTACAAGAGAGACTGCTCATGTAAAAACAAGTTTTCTTCGTGTTTTGATATTGATTGATTTGTGTTAGAGGAAGCCGTAAGGAAGGTGTAAGGGATCAAATACGTAAAGGTCTTGGAAAGAAGTGATAAATCAACATTAGTAAGCACACACGGGCTTACATATATAGAGGGAAACCACCCAGATGTCTTTTTCCGGACCTCTCATCCCCCAGTAGTTAAAAATATGTACATGCCCGTGCGTACATATGACTTACATATGTGTACCAAGAATTCCACGAGACCATCTCGGCACACACACACTTCTGTGTGCGGAGTTCCCTTGCCCGAGCTGGGCATTGCGTGGGTCCCAAAGTATTTGACTCCAAGTCTCGGCTTACACCTTTCTCCTTACTCACTTCCTCCCAATTGAATATAAACACACATAGGCCCATACACACATGAGTGTACATATGTATACACACACAAGTGAGTTCTCTTCTGGACACACACCTTGAAATTTCTCCCTTACCGCATCTCTCTTGTATCTTCAGTTTCCTCCACTTCTTCCCTTTCCCTGGTTTTCACCGGCTGCTGAGACGCCTAAACTTTACTCTTTCACTTCATCACAGTTCCTCAAAAAAAACCTGAGATCCGTGTGAGAGGGAAGGTCGTTTCCCCCCAAAAAAGAAGTGCTTTCGCAGAGTAACAATCATGAAAGAGGAGAAAAAACACTAACTTTAACCAAGTTCAATTTCCTTTACACAACTCTCCTTTCCTCAAATTTCTTCTGGAGTAATGAAAGATGACGTTCAGTGTACTTCAGCCTCGTCTTCCTTTTTTCTCTCTTTCCTTCCTTCTTTTTTCTCCAAAAAACTAGATTTTTTCCCCCGACTCTCACTAAACAAATAGTGCAATCATAGTTCACATGGGTTGATAAATGCGTACAAGCACTTCCACACATGATTCTCACCCGTCTCTTAACCGGAGAGAGAGAGAGAGGTGAAAATGCTTGTGTGTGTTGGTTGATCGATCCCACACCGCCACCAAATGGAAATCAAACAATATTTTATAGTGTCAACACATCCCAACTATTTATTTTTCCTTCTCTCTCTCTCTCTCTCTCTCTCTCTCTCTCTGTACTTCCCAAAGGTCAAGTTCAGATGAATGATAACTTGAACTACAAGACATTTTGTACTTGCATTTCGACGATTTCAGCATGTTATAGAGAGGAAAAAATAAAGATACCACTTTAATCTCCCGTATTTCGGCATGCATGGGTGCTTTTGATAATAAAAGCCATACAAATATTCCTATTTTCTGTATCAACAATTGGAAGATTTCACCAATTTCACAAATTCATAAAGTGCATTAAAGTGGACATTAAAGTTCAAATGTACATGGACATGTGTGTTGTATTTCTGGGAATTGAATACATGCATGCATGTAATGCAGAGATAATTTGATGATAACTGTATGGGGAAAAATAAACCTATGCAGATGCTCAAGTCAGGAGTGTAAAACTGTATGATGGATACGAAATGAATCTTATTCCAATTTATGGGATGTATACACCCCAAGTTTTGCTCCGTGGGTTATTCCTTCTTCATTTTTTATTAATAATAGTAATAACAACAACAATCATAATCATACTACTAAGAATATTATTGACCACTCATTTATTTACATGAGGCTTGGGTTAATAATACATCCATGTAAGTTTTAGTTATATCAACATTGGTTTTTTTTTACAAATTTAATATCCTCCGCTTACAGAAGAGAGCGCTTTTTTTGTCTGTAGCTGTACAATCCTACATTTCTTACACGAATACTTACATAAGTACAATTTTTTTTTTACAACCGCCATTAAATTCTGATACAGTTCCAACCTACCAGAAAAATGCTCCAGACCCCAGCATTTTGGTTGGATCTTTGGAGAAAATTCATATTTGGTACAATTACATTGTTGGGGTGAAAGAAATATTAACACAACTAGCAATCAGGAATTATTAATAATAATAACAACAAGGAATTATCATTAATAATGACAATAAGGCATCAATAATAATAATAAGGAAACAGTTTGGGGAATATTTTCCCCGTCAGCACGTGAACAAATAAAGTTTAGTGTTAGGAAAATTTATAAACAGTAGTTCTTATACTTCTGCTTCATCCCTGTTGTCTTAAAACATTCGGTCAACTACCCTGGACACTATGAATTATGTACTCACTGAATATTTAAAAAATTCATTTTGAAATTGCTTTCTATTTTAATATACATTTATGTTTTTTTCTGTACATTGGCTTGAAAAAAATCAATGTTTAAGATAGCTTTTGTTCTTGCTGACGTTTCTTATTTGCCATAAATGAATAGGCAAATGAAGGATATTACAGTTTAATTATTTCAATTTGTATGTGTTATTACTGCGAATAAAATTTTGCAATAAATATCTCGTTTTTGTCTATTTTAAAAAACTATTCGTATGCCCTTGAATGTAATGTTTTAAGTAATTATGCAACCCTTTCCTGTACGGACTTACAGACGTTTATCCGGATACAGTTTATTACAATTATTACAAAATTTGTTTGAAAATAAACACATTTGTGTAAAAAAAAGAAATGCCTTTGCTTCACTTTGGTTCAAAAACTACACTCAAACATGTCCCTTCTGTAACAAGCTTAGTATAGGGACGTCTGTGTAGTTTATGTAGAAAAAAACTGTTAAAAAAATTACAGTTGAACTTTGAGTTCTGTGCATACTCTGTAAAATACAATTTTATATCTCCTCCTACAATGTCTGTACAACTTTCTCCCTCACCAGCATAAATTGGATGAAAAAAACGACGCCAGTGAGATATATACAATTACAATATTTTACTTTTGACGGATTGAGGACACTAAGTAAATAATAGTTTTTATGTCTACGTCTCTCATACTAAATGTTTTTCGGGGACTTTCTCGATATATCCTGTATATATCTAGGTTGTACTGTTGTACATATAATTGATTTTTTCTTAACTTGGGTGGATACAAAAAGATGTGGGGTTTACTTCCTCCCCAAGGAGTTTTTTGGTTCATTGGGTGACACGGGATTCACACAATAAACGCTTTCTGGTGAGACGGCTGTCATCTTCCAAAAAAAGTGTTTGGGAGTAACAACAATAACAATCAATATAGATACAATAAATGCAAGCTCTACTCTCTCACACAACTTGTTTTGTAACTGTTATTATTTTTATACTCTTGTAATAAATCATTTAAAAATTTTTTTCTAAGTAATAATCCTAACACTAAATAGTGTCCATAACAGTTCTATTTCATGGGTATCCCGTCACTCTTCCCTTTTATCATTGTTTGTCCCCCAAAAGCTACAGCTTCCTATCTGTGTGTACCTATAAATATCCCTTGTAAATTCTGAGCGATTGTTTGTGGGAACCATTGTTTTTTTTCTTGGTTGAAAGAGGATAAATTTCATCCAAGTATGTTGTCCAGATCAACCTGCTACCATGTACAAATATAAGGACTACGGGACTGCTTCTCCTTCTGTTTTTGGTTGAATATTTTACATCTATATAGCCATATATTTATGTAACATACATTTATTTATTTATATATATAGTTTTTATTTATAAGTTATTATAACTATTTTTGGAACAGACGTCACAAAAGTAATGTAATATTTTTTTATCTCTTCACAACCAGCACTTTCACGTCTTGTGGGGATTCTGTCATTCATTATTAAAAGTCAAATAAAGGACCTTGTACGTTTTTCTAGTATACGTTTTTTTGTTGATTTTCCCTTTCTTTTTTGCTCCTTGAGCCAACAGATTTCTCCGGTTTCTCTATTCGTTTACAGTCTTTTATAGCTTCTTCCTCTGATTTTTATGGCGGAGAGAGGGAATACCTTGGATTTCTTACTTTCCCCACTTGCTTCGTGTATGTAGAGTGAGAATTCCCGTTGGGGAGTTAGTACAAATAAATATTTGTTTCTTGTCCAAGGAAGTCATTGTGTACGGTTAAGTTAATAATGGAGACCGATTTGGGAATTGGAATTCAAAAATTCAAAGAAATATCTCCATTTAAAAGAATGGAAGAAGGGGGGGTTTCCTTGGTTTGTATTTTTTCTCTCTAAAGAAATTATTACAATGGTTCATGTCACCGATATGTCAATGTCAACAGTTGTAGGAAGATCACAGTCTATAATGACGAAGAAAAAAGTGTAGAGACGAAATCAAGTCCGGAATTTTTTAAGGGGTTACAATGGACCTTGAGAGTGGATGCATGGGATGGATTTGGACACCCCTTTTTTCCCTTTGTTGTTTGTTGGTTAAAATTTGTCATACGTTCCTTTCTAAAAATTTAATTGGTATCCGTTCCTAATTCTACTGTCTTGTGCCAACTTCTTTGTGTGACTCTTCTGTCGCAGGGCGATGTATACTCTTTAGTGCGTATAGGATCAAAGAGTTAGTCTACATTTGTTCTTCGTTTCTACGCCACCTTGTAAATTTAAGAGATGCTCAGTTTTTGGGGGGAGGATGTAAATGAAAAATGCGAAGACTCACACAAAAAAGTGGGGTTTTCATGAAGAAATTCCTACTTCCAGAGATTTCCCTCCTTTTTCTCTCTTCCTAGAAAAGACTGGAGGAGGAAAGTGATGGTGGTTGTAAGTTACAAGTTTTTCTCCAGGAACGAATGGGTTGCTCTCACGATCATGTTGGTGGTTGGTATGGTGGAGGTGGTGATTCGTGGTCGCAGCCTGGTGCTTCTGCTTTTCCACTCAAATATTTTCCCTGTCGTCATCCCTTCTCTTCTTTTTTTTGGGGGGGTGGGCTGGGGTTATGCTCCTGCTGGCTGCTGCTGCCTCCATGTATTTGCTATTCATTGGGAACGCAGAAAACGCACACACATGCACACACACAAACAGAGGGAAGAATCAGAAAGAGACGAGAGGGTTAGAAGACATTTCCACTTTGAGTCAAAATATATATAAAGTAATACATATATGTAAGTACACAGGGTCAAAATGCATTATGTGTACATGTGTATAGACAAAGCATTCATGTGAAGCTGGGACTTTGGGTTGGAGCAGACACATGTGTGTGTGTGCCTTTTTCTTCCCCAACTTGAAATATTCATGGGGAATATTGCCCTAAAGACAATGTTAGAAGGGAGAAATGTCAATAAGAGAAAGGGAGTCTCTTACCTTTATAGTACATGTCTTTGTGTATACTCGTGCGACATTGAGGTCCCTGAAAATACAAAATTTATCAGCATCTCCATTTCATCTTCCATCTGTGTGACACTCCACAATCCATCCTACGTTCTCAACCATTTTCTAATATACTCTCAAAATCTCTATACATGTCTCTCCCCATCCCGCTCTTCATCTGGCTTCTCTAACAATTATAATTCTCTTCCCAAACTCATCTCCTGGTTTTAATTCAGTATAAAAAATATTTGTGAACCCATCCAGCCCAGCAAAATCCACTATTTAACCGTGCAACGTTTTTCTTGGGGTGGATTTCACGGTAGAAAAAAGTATTTTAAAAGTATTTTACGTCATATTTAAGAAGATAAAGGAAATAATGTCTGCTGAAAGCGGTGAATTCCTGGGGATTAACGTATTAACGTGGATTTGGAAGGAGAAACGGTGGAAATAAAAGGTTATATCTCGTTTGTGCTCATTGCTTGGAATGCCACATATGCCTGGGTGGGGAGAAAGCACTTGATTTAAAGTAGTTTTGCGTTTTGCCCCAAGCGCCTCCAGGCATTCCGAGTCAAGTGAAAGGACGTGTGGGAGCAAGGCGTAATCCTTCATTTCACAATGCGTTTCTCCCTTTGATTTTCATTTGCTCTTCTTGGTATAATAACAACCGATGAAAGAGGAGCTTTCATTATCACACAAGTCTTCATTCTCTCCCGGGTTTCTCTCTCCCTCTCTCCTCTCTCTTTCCCTCCCTCTATCAACCCTCTCTTTACCCACCCGCAGCAATCCTGTATATTATATTCTTTGTGTTTTTCTTTTAATTTAAGTTCATTCTTTCTCTCCGTGCCGGCTGATCGTGAGTCGGAATTTCTCATCCCTCAATTTTTCCTCTTCTCCAGGGAAAATATTTTCCCTCCCCTCCTCATTCCCTCACTGCTTTGTTAGAGAAGTAAAAGAAAAGAGGAGAGGGAAAACTTCAAAGGGCAGAAAGGCAATCACCAACTTTTTGAAAACATGTAATATTCATAACCACAAGAGGACACCCACATTTTCTCTTACTACGCTTCTTTTATTAATAAACCTGTAACGACCTTCTCGCTTAACATTATCTGTAAACAGTAACATTTGAGTGGAGTTCCTGCAGAATGTAAAAAATTGCTGGGAGTAATACTAAAGAGTAAAGGTGGGAGAATGAGAGAAAGCAGGAGCGAATTAATTCGTATATAAATACATATACATACACATGTATATGTATCTACATATATGGTCACGTGCGGCATTCCACTTCAGGGATACTTTTTTTTTGTGAGGGAAACTTGTGTAACCCTTGACTTGGAACGTAATAACATTCGGAAAAAAAAAAATACTCGAGGTTAGAGGTGTTCCCTGTTCATACACGGGAATTCAATTAGTCTTGGCCAGGAAACAAATTCCTTATACATTCACTTCATTTAAGTCAAAGAGAGGATTTCTCCTCGGGTTGTAATTACCAGGGGAGGCGAACGTGATGTTGGAGATACTGTATCTTTCCAGAATTGAAATTAATGGATACATATATAGATGCATACGTACGAAGGGGATAGATGCAAAAAGGATTAAGTCCAACAACGTATTGTACCAGGGGAAAAAAACTGTGGACGAGCTGGTGCTGGCAGCTTTGGTTTTAATTTCCAAAAAATACGATAATATTTCGATAATATTTGATCCAAATAAATTACACCGTCCAAAACACGGATATACTGGAGTGTTTTTATAAGAAAATATCAAACTTCATACACATGGACTTAATCCCTTTAATGTTTAAATATGGTAAATACACCGATAAATAGATAAACGGATGCTAATAAATTCAAGGATGGGCTTTCCTTCAATATTCACAAAAATAAATACCGAGAGAGAGAAAATATCTTCTTGTCTATATTCAGGCTTAATTCAAATGTCGGAATTAATTTACATACAATGGAAATGTTCTGTTTTTCCCTCGATCCGCTATTTTACCGCTGTGGTCATCCTAAATAATTTATTTCGTTTAATTAGAAAGTGAGAAAATCATCCGAAATTATTCTGGGGGACAAATTACTTCTGCAAAAATTGCAAAAATAGTCCTTATATATTATGAATTAATCCACTATTTACAAGGTGTTTAAAAACTAACTTTTCCCCAACTTCCGTCTAATTGATTTAATTTGTAACGCAGGAATGAAACCAGATTTCTTTAGAGGGAATAGAAGTAGCACTAATTTTTGGTGTTTGACTGCATTTTGAAAAGGAAAGTGGTGAGAACTTTAGGAGAAAGAGACTGTATATCTTGTGGGGAGAGGAGATTTCCGAATGGAGAAGGGGTGAAAGGAAGACAAGAGAGGAAAACAAAGGCTTTGGAAGGAAATTGGATTTGCAGTGTATCTGATGACATCACAATTTCCTTAATTTGTCAAGAATTATGGATATAGAGGAAGAAGTGCATAGAGAAGGGAAAACTTTGTCCTTTGCTAGAGGAAATAAGAGTGATATGATTCCTTATGAGCATATCTCTGTACCCGGGTGAATATATGGTCCTCTATACGGGAAAGAGGGAGTCAAGAAAAACTTTGGGCAAATCCTATTATTATTCATGTGTAAATACTCATGTCAGCTGTTGGATTCTTTTTTTTTTATTTGGTAAACTTAAGTTTCTTTTCTTTTGTACGAAGTCAGTCTTCTCCCCTTTTACGAAGTGACGGCGGAAAGACAATCCAATTAGTGTTCATCGGTGTATAATTCCCTCGTTTATCAATTCCAACGCTTTTCTTCCTCATCCTCTTGATTTTCTCCCAGCATTCTTCCACATCACTTTCTCCTACTCAACCCCTTGTGGCAACATATATGGTAAAGGAATGGGTGGGTGTGAACCACACAAAAAACCGTCCCCCACCCAACAAAAAAAAACTTTTTTCACACTTGTATGCTTCATTGCTTCCTTCGCCTTAAAGCCGTTCCCATCAATTGACTTATGTCTTCCTTATCATTTCCTCCTCAACCCTTTCTCTTACTTCCTTTTATTTACACCCTTTTATTTTCTATGCTTGCTCTTCCGCCCCTGTAATAGTTTTTGTACCTTTTCTCGTTTGGATCATTGTTTTACCCTGTAATCTTAGGTCATTTGTCACTTCCTATATTTAAACTGTATTCATCGGTAGGGTTGAATGGGAACTTGAATTTTGTTGGGGATGGAACGACTAATTTTATCGTTATTCCACCAATTTGCACATTTACATTTGCATATATTTGCAACTTCGTTCAAATGGTTCATGGGCAACGCCAGGATAAAGCTTCAGTAAATTCTTAAAAAAACATTTATTTAAATTATATTTATATCTGTCTATGGAAATCAGTATGTTCAGATTTGATAATAAATATATTAGTGCTATAATAATTTTATTTCAAATCTATAAATCTATTTCAAAGATGAAATTGAACACCTTTCTTACAATTTCTTCTTTATCCAGGAATTTTTTGCTAATTATAATGATAGTTAAACGCAAACATTTCATTTTACCTCCAAGTTTGCACTGACATTATATAGATTAATACCATAATTTGTGTAATTATGATTACATTCCCGTTACTTTCACTAAATATTGGATAGGAGGAAAACTCCTGATAGACCCTTGTTTCCAGGACATCCCGGCGATCCCTCAAGGTATAAGAGAGGAGAGGAGGAAAAGTTTTCAATCCCAACTTTTACCCATGCTCATTCTTACAAGGGGATTTCCAAAGTAAAAAAAAAAGAAACGAAGGGGGAATGTAGGTGAATGGAATGAGTTGGATTTTTTTCCCTTGGACATCCATACAATTGCCCAAGAGATAGCCCATGCATTTGCGGAGGGGGAAAAAAGAATGGCGTGAAAGTAGGATCTAGGGAGTGAGAAAGAAGGAAAGAAAGCGCAATATATTTAGCAGTCTAATCAATTTACGTCTGACACATGGGCAACTTTTGTAAGTAATCTTCTTGGGCAGTTGAAGGAGGGGGAGGAGGGAGAGGCGGAAAAGAGGGATGGAATTGAGGGCGAGAAAGTGAGGGAAAAACAATGGTAAAACAGGGAGACACTAATAGTGAGAAAAAAATTATGGTTGGAAAAAAGTCTGAGAAGAGTAGAGTCGTGGGAGGGGAAGAGGGAAGACGAAGAAGCCAGGTGAATGAGAAGTAGTTCCTGGAGAAAGAGAGAGAGAGAGAAAGCAAGAGAGAAGAATTACCTTGTTGAAATCAATGTTGGTTCGGACAGGGCGATGATGAAGTGGCTGAGGTGGACGAAAGTTACTGCCCAAAGGGGCCTTTGGATACTCTTGGTCTCCCTGCATGACTTTCCGGAGGACATACAATTGCTGCTTAGTGATGTAGATAGGTTTATTGATGACGACCCAGGTTACCGTCTCGTAGCACGCAGGCATTGTAATGGAACCCTCATAGGTCATATAGTGATCAGTATTCGGCATCAGACCTTGGAGAGATAGCCTTTGCACAGGAGCACTTTGTCCTGCTCAAATAAATCACAAAACATTACTCCAACTACCGTACAATCTCCTCTAATACACCTCCCTTCCCAACCCCCTCCGTTTCCCCCCTTTTTTCCTCACCTCCTATATATATGTGTGTATATTTCATCCACTTTTTCTTTCTCATCTCACATCAACACATATTTTTCCTTCTTCTGTGAACATTTTCCTCCCTCTTATAATCATATCCCACACATGAAACGTATTTATATGACCATATATATGTAGGAGTAGATATATATATGTAGGGAAAAGGAGGGGAAAAAACTCATCGTCACACCCTTGGCTCAACTTTTATTCTCCCCACCCCTCCGCCACCTTTTTATGACGACAGTTACAAACTATATGGGATTATCATCAACCCATAAAAAAACTTTCAATAATTAGTTTTTTAGCCACATAAAAACCTTTTATTTTCATCACCACAAGAAAAATCCGGGTGCCAACAACTATACAATGTCCATTTCTTTCCCCCCTTCCAATTACACCACCCCCTGCTGGTGCCCTGGTCGTAAGAGATTTGGACGGACACAAAAAAAACATGCTTGGCTTTCCTTAGGATATACACACTCACAAATCAATATAAATATAAGCCACATCTTGGCAACTCTTTAATTAAAACATTCGACAATTAAATAATGGAACACGAAAGAGGTTGGAGCTATTTTTTTTACGGATTTTTTTTTTGTACGGATAAAAGCAAAGCTCTCATTTTGCCCAAGAAGGTTATCTGGCTTTCTTGTATTTCAAGGTATTCAATACCAGAGCATTTCCATTCTACCGCGAGTAAGAGCATGAGGGATTCATAAAAAAAGGGGGAAAATACATATTTTTACTAGTTACATCCTAGTCATTTGGAAGAAGCCGGGTTGTAAAAAATATATTTAAAGGAGCACGTGCAGAAAAAAAGGAGAAACATCCTTTGAAGGGAGAAGAGAAGGACAGGATCATAAAAAAAGGAAGGGAAAAAAAATCGACGACTACTATTCTCACCCTTGTATGCTTCCACACAATCCTTGAGCAAGAAAAACTCCCCTCCCCCTCCGCTTCACCCCACAGCCCAGTGATTCATAGGTAAAGAATGTATTAGAGAGAGAAAGAGGGAGGAAAAAACTGGAGGATGAAACTTATATCTTTTGTGCATTGAAGGAGGAGGGAAAAAAAGAGGGGAGAAGTGGAACAAGAAGTAAATTGAAGGAGAAAGTATACACTACACTACAGGAGAGATTCCATTTGCATAATAAATGCAATTTCCTTCATATATGATCATGAAGAAGGCACACAAGCCGTGAGGAACATGCATATGGAGAGCTACAGAAACACCCATTGAGTTAACTAACCGGAAGAAGACGAAAGAGAGGGAAAAGTGAACTTACCGCTGTATTTTATTCTACTAAGTTGATCAGTCAGTAACCGCAGCTCAGGGTTTGATAAATCACCAAGCTAATCAGATCACATATATAAAAGGGGAAATTTTTAGTATCTCTTCTCCATATCAACCTCCTCCGCCCACAAAAACCAACAAGACCGCAAAAGCAAACACACAAGCATTGTGAGTAAACAGTATACACACAACATGTGACAAATAACCAGAGCGTCATCCACTTTTTCCATACATAAATCTCTCTTTCTCTCTCTTGTTTGTACGAGGAAGAATATCGTAGTTATAATCATGTTTGCTACCATTTTTAAACAAAAAAAAGTCGTAGGATGAAACCCAATTTTTGGCGTTGTAACTTACTCAAATCCAATTCAAAATCATCCAGCTTCCTCAACCTTCTGATTGAGAAAATGCAATCCAAACTTTCACCGGCTTTTATTGCATTTTATTATATCCTAAAAATTTATGGCTATTGATGTCCGGGTTAAGTTGAGGAACAAACCGTAATTGCACATTGAATACAGCCTCAAAGAATCCTAATGAAACATATTTTCACTCTAGTGAAGCTACGTCTGTGAGTAATGCATAAAATGGTGGGGAAATATGAACTAAAACTGAATTTATCCTAATACTCGTTCTTTAATGAAGAAATTCTTGGGAAGAACTTAAGAATACAAAATTGTAGAAAGAACTTTTAAAATGGGAAGGGAGATTTAAGATTATTAATTCCTACCTTTCCCCTCCCACAAAGGTCATTCCTAACGAATTAATTATTACCCTCTTCTTCATCTCACGCGGGAAATTAAAGTAATCCACGGTGATTTACTTAGGAATTACTCATTATCGAAATTATTGAACTAATAATTCTTTCCCTGAGTCTCTTGAAATATAGTTGGGCATCTTTTCCAGCGGAATGTACCCTATACATATACATAATTCCTTCCTCCTCCTCCTCCTCCCCCTTACATTCTCATATGACCCTGTTCCCTCCTTACTGTATTCAACGGGTGAATTATTGCAGAATCACTACCCTGTAATCAGCCTCTTATCTTTTTTGCCGGTTACTCCCCTTCCATGTCCATCGGAATGGAGTTAGTGGGTAAAACCAATGTTTACTACAGGCTTCAAAATGTTAACTAAAGGGGAGAAAGTGCTTCCAAAAAGAGGGATTTTTTGCAACAAATGTAGTTTGAGTCCCGGTAAATACCAAAGACATTATTGAGTTGGAGCAGGAGAAAGGAGGGTAAAAGATAGGGAAAAAGAGAGGGAGAGAGACACAGAGGGAAAAAGGAGTTCACTAAAAGTCATAACCTTTTGAAAGAGCCCGAGTAAACTTGGTACTTAGTAGTTCCTGATATATGTGGCGGTTTCTTCCTTCTTCATCTCCCAGCTAAAAGACGTAAAGTTGGCGGGAAAGGAAGTATTTGTAAGTAAGTAGTGAGGAGGGAGAGCTCAAGCATTAAGTGGCTAGAGGTTTGAAGACGACGAAGAAGAAGAAGAAGAAGTTGATGTCTGACACGGACTAAGTTCTTCTTATAGCGTACAAGTATATAGTTAGGGGTACACAGGAGCCTCCTCCTTCCCATTGAACTTGTCACCACACAATGAAAATTTAAGAGCTCGCTTAATTGCGTAACAATTCTTCTTGTCCTAGTTTCTCCTGAGCACAAAAACACTCAGGCTTTTCCCCTAATAATTACTACATGTTGTACGACTGCCTTACCTTGTACTGTCTCCCTCCTCTCCTCCTCCTCCTCCTCCCCCACAAAAACCATGGAGCCACAAATTTTGGAGGTTTTACTAAAATGGTTTATCTTAAATAATGATTACCCTCCTGTACCATCCATTTGGGGGTATTTAATGTCTCAACACACGTAAAATATGGGCAGTTATACCGTCTTAAATCAACCCCTACTGGAGCGGGAATCTAAACCTTCCTGGTACAATTGATATTGTGTCTGTACCTACATAAATGTTGTACGTTAAAAAAAACATGGAGTAAATAATCCCAAATTGAAGAGAGAGAAAGAGAGACATGATGGATATGAGACAAATGGTCCGGATAAAAACCAAGGAAAGATGGACATACCTGGAGTAGAACAGAGATGGCGACGACCCCTTGGGAATGGAGCACAGCCTCGCTGAAGTTATTGTAGAGCTGAGAATTAAAGCCGTACATTTGTAACTGAAAGAAGGAGCGGATATTTTTTTAGAATTGAACAAACCCGGAAGTTGACCTTTAAAGTACATTATTGATTTCCGTTGGAAATAAAAGGAGATAAAATATTAGGTAGTTCTCAGCATGTGTGAAGGTGGGGGGGTTTTATCTACCTACTAAAATATTTTTAGATCGGTGAAAGCTATAAAACAAAAACTTTTTTTGGATGTTGTTTTATTTTTTTTTGTGTTACCTCCGCAGGAAACGCATAGCCATCCACGGTGTGCTCTGAACCCACGTCGTCACGCAGACCGTAGTGAATATGGATTTCATGGAATTGGTAGCGGTAGGACAGGGGACCCCCTGTAATATTGACTATGACTCTTGGACTGGAAGAACCCCCGCCTAGACCATTGGACGAGTATCCCCCTCCAACCTCACCCTCATTCTCCTCTTCCCAAGGGCCCGTGTAGAAAATTACACTATGACCTGTATTGGTCATAATCCCGTTCACCTGAGAAAAATAAAATACAATGTAATAGATATTTTATTTACAATGTTCCAAACTCTCATTTTATTTAATCCTTTCATATTAGAAAGACACTAAGAGAGAAAAGAAACAATTTTCCCCCCGTCCTATGACACCCATGACATCTCATAAAGGACATATATTTCTCAAGTTGTCCCTTTAGTATCATCATTACTTCTGGAAAGACAAAAAAAAAAGAAACTTTTCTGAAGTGGATGAAAGTACCGGAGGAACAGAGAAAGTTTTGTTGGGAGAGAGGGAAAGCAGGAAGTGAATCGTCTTGAGAAACAAAGTGTGATACGTATAGAAAAACAATGTGATGACTCGTTGGATAATGACAAATGACAGAACATTTTGACGGTCGTCCTCTCTCTCTGTCTGCTCCCTCTGCTCCTCCTCTTGGTTTGTGAGGGGCTGCACGGGGGAGGTTTCGAAAAAGAATTGCCGTAAAAAATAGTGGTTGTTTTTATGCACTTGTTACGATTACTGCATAGGAGAGGTACATAAACATACATAAAGCCCATTAAGGAGGGTGAAGGGTGTACAAGTACTCTTTCGCGAAGAGATTTCCTCCACTGCATCATGCCACTACACGCACACATATACACTCACAGAATCTGAAGGGGTAAAGGGAAATTTCATTCGACGTGCCCCGGAACTCAACTGGAGAGAAAGAGACGGAAAACGCGGAGGGAAAGTTGATGGAGAGAGAAGGCAAGGAACAAAAAGAGTATTAGAAAGCAAAGGGAATGTAAAGTGAGAATCGTAAGGAGAAAGAAAAGGAAAAAATACAGTGAGGCTTTCAAAGAGAAAGCAAAACATAAATAAAGTGAAGCTTGCAAAAAGAAAGCAAAGGAACAAATAAAATCGAATGATAAGGAGAAAGCAAAGGAGAAAATAATTTGAGAATTGTAAAGAGAAAGCAAAGAGGAAAATAAAGCGCGAATTGTAAAGAGAAAGTAAAAAAAGCAAAGAAGAAAATTAAGCGAGAATTGTAAAGAGAAAGTAAAAGAAAAAGCAAAGAAGAAAATAAAGCGAGAATTGTAAAGAGAAAGTAAAAGAAAAAATAAAGTGCAAATTGTAAGGAGAAAGCAAAAAAGAAAATAAAGTGAGCTTTGTAAACAGAAAGCAAAGGAGAAAATGACGTGGGAATTGTAAAGAGAAAGCAAAGAAGAAAATAAAGCGCGAATGGCAAAGAGAAAATAAAACAAAAAGCATAGAAGAAAATAAAGCGTGAATTGTAAAGAGAAAGTAAAACGAAAAGCAAAGAAGAAAAATAAAGCGAGAATTGTAAACAGAAAGTAAAAGAAAAAATAACACGAGAATTGTAAACAGAAAGTAAAAGAAAAAATAAAGCGTGAATTGTAAGGAGAAAGCAAAAAAGAAAATAAAGTGAGCATTGTAAACAGAAAGCAAAGGAGAAAATAAAGTCAAAATTGTAAAAAGAAATGGGAGAAAAATAGAATTGCAAAGAGAAAAAAGAAAACACAGGGGGAATTGTAAGGTTGAGAGAAATTTTTTTAAATTATAAAGAGAAAGGAGAAAAAATTAGAAATTGTTAGGAAGAAGGAGAAATAGAATGTACATTGCTAGGAGAGGAGAGAGGAAAAGGATAATTGCAAAAATAAAAGCGAAAAAAAAGAACATTGTATAAAGAAAAGAGAGAGAAAAGTAAGAGTTACAAGAAAAAAGTGGAGAAGAATAGATCTGCAAGGAGAAAGGCCTGGATGAGTGGAAAGTTAACAAGAGAGGACCAGAAAAGAAAAACAGGAGGAAGTAGGGGGAAGAATGAGTCTCAAATGCACTTTTTGGTATTCTCTCACAACCCCTATGGCTCTTGAGGTCCCTCCACCATCTTATACAATTGGAAGCTAGTAGCAAAAAAAAAGATGATGAGTTGTTGTTGAGAGCAAGGAAAAAATGGTAGAGATGAAGAGCATTGCAAAACCAGTGGACTAAAATGTGCAAAGTATAGGAAATAAAAAGTAAAATATGAGTGGTGGATGTGTCGGTGAAATAACAGTGTAATCTTGTCTGCCCTCATAATCGTTCTCTTCATTGCTCACCCTCCACACACACACAGAAGAAAATGCTTGAGGAGAGAGAAGGCCAGAGGGGAAAGAACTAGGGACTTGGCCATGAACTCGAGAGCAATAACACTTCTAATGTGTACCGTGTATATATCTTATACGGCCAAAGTTGTTTTGTTCCCATTTCTTCCCCTTTCACCATTCTTTTGGTTAGTTCACAAAGCAAGAAAAAAACAACAAAATAAAAGACAGGCTTTTCCATCCCCCAAAGAGTAGAAAAATATCTATAGATTGCAAAGACAAGAGCAATTGCTGAAAGCAAGACCAAAAAGGGATGCTTTATATCTCATAAGCTCGTCCATCGGACAGTCGCCAGCCGCATAATAAGGCGGGAGGAGTTCTATTATTAGAAAGATGCCATATATATTTTTTTGTGATCCTATCATCAACTGGGAGCAAATGGCATTGAGTGGGGCTTTATATTTTATTTGCTGAAGAATTATGAGGTTTTTAGTATTTCCTGCCTCATCATTCTCAGATGGGTTCCCAACAGAATCAGAAGAGAAAGTAAGAGGAAAAAGGAGGAGGAATAAGAAAGAAAAGAGAAATAATACGAAAAAGAGGAATGAGAAGAAAAAGAGAAATAAAGAAGAAAGTGGGTGATAGAAAAGTGGGATAATAATGGTAAAAAAGAAGAAGAAACTTTCCAATGACAAGAAAAGAGGGATTTTTACCGAGACGAATGTGACCTGCCTCCTGTGGGCTGAGTGCGGTTTCGTCTGCAACCTCATGCGGGATGAGCCCAAGTGTGGTAATAAGGAACTGGGAAAGTTGATTAAAGGAATGAGTGTAATGCTAGTAGTCAATGTGTCATAACAAAGAGGAGAAGTATGGGTTATCTCCTTCCTTTCTCCTCCCCAACCGCCTTTCTCTCACCCCTTTTTTTTCCATTCATGTGTGAGAGCTCTCACATTTCCATAGTTTTGTCCCAGGAATTACATTGCTTTTCCCTTTATAGTGCAATTTACCCTCTCTCACGTTTTGCATTTTCTCCCCTCTTCTCTCTCCTTCTGTCTCTCTCTCCCTCCCTCCCTCACTCCCTCTGTCTCTCCGTCTCTCCCCAACTTCCTTTCTGGGGCCCCAGCAAATGGTACCATTGTACCAGGGGAAGAAAGCATTATGTGAGGGAATGTAACAACCACCATGACTACAAATGCTCAAATGAAGCTTTGGGAAAGCCACCTTGGTGACTGTCAAGGGCATATATCTATGCATGTGTCCTTCCCACAAATTCTTTTGCCCCTTACATGTGTCATGAAAGGCTTCATGAAAGCAACCTATAATTGGCTGAGTGAGACTTTTTTCGAGGCAGGTGAAATTATGCCGTGTCGCAGTGGGAATCCCCTGGTAAAGGTAGATTTAAGGACGTATAATACCTTGCTTGGGGAGATCATGAACAGGAATATAGAAGAGATGGTACATATATCTATATATATAATTATATGCATATGCACATAGATATTATTATGCATAAAGAAGGGAAAATGGGTCGATACTCACCCTATCTTTATCAATACTTATCGGTCGCAAGTTCGGGTCGTAGAGAAGTTTGGTGGGTTCCAAATTGATTGGTGATTGTCTTCGACCTTTATTGCACAAACTCCAGTCTGGGTTGATCAAGCCCCAAAATGCAGGACCTGTTCAAAGAGAAAAGAGAGAACATTTCAAAATCTATTATCATCCCATTGTACATGCAGATTGGTACTACATATGAATGCCTTAAGTTTATCCCCTATTAAATTACATCCTAGGCTGTGAGCCATCCGTATTAGTATAGGGGCAAGGAGGTGAAGTCGTAGATGGGGAAAGACAAGAAGAGTTTTGGTATAGTAGCCCCTGTCCTATTTCGGGGGAAAAGACCATAAACTTATACGGTCTGCAAGTGTCTATGTCTCTGCAGTGGAAAGTGAATCAAATTTATCAGTTTTCGACTTCCTCCCTTCCTCTTCTCTTTCCCTCTTGTGTCCTCCCTCTCCTTCACTCGACTCTTTATAACAGACAATAATTACATGGGAGGCTCATCCTTTCACCACGTACAGGCCACATAAGGAGGCGGTGTGGACCTGGAAAAGAAAAAGGGGTAAGCCGCAGTGAAAGAAGAAGAAGGATGGCGGGACAAGAAAATTAAAAGTTACACATAGGCAACGGCTCTTGCAAGTTGAGTACGTATATAAAATGTAATGCATTAAAAAACTTTTCAACTCATTCCAAGAAGGGAGGAGAGAAAGGGTGAGAGAGAGCCTGAGAGAGACAGAGACTGAGAGAGACTGAGACAGAGAGAGACAGAAAGAGAGAGGTCTCTCTCACCGTAACTTAATTACTCCCTCTTTTTACACTGTACATACACTAAAAAATTCCCTTTAAGAAGTCACCAAATGCACGGGGACAAATGAAGAAAGCCGTGCATGGACGAAAAGGGACCATCAGCCTCTCTATCCTTATCAATTCATCCTTTTTTGTACCCTTTCTTTTTTTTACATCCCATGTCCTTCCTCTCTCTCTCTCTCTCTTTCTCCCCTTTAATTAATGTAACCAACTAAATGGCGGGAACATGCTTTGAGGGTGGAAAAACTCGGAAATATAGCTTAACGTTGCTCCCTCGTCGTCCTTCCCCGCCTTTTGCTGGCTGTCGTAATTATAATTTAATTATTTCAGCTACCCACACGTCCGAAAAAAAAGGAAAAATATAAATAGGAGGACGGCCTCTGTATTTGTAAAGGAGAATAATAAGGGAAAATTATCGAACCAATTAATAACGCGAAAGGAGGGTTAATAGAGGGGGTACAATTGGGGGAAAGTCCAAAAACAACGATTTTTTCTGGCCTGATTTAAGTTTTGTTTGTCTCCAGTTGCTGGCAGAAATATTTTCAAGGGGGATTTAAACGTTTGAAAGGGGAGTTTGGGAAGGATGCTGAACGGTGGGAGGGAAAGCTGGGGAGATTCCGTCTTGTATGTAGCCGCTGAATGAGCTCTTTCTCCCTCTCACGTTCTCCTATGTCTTCACTTCGCCCGGAAAGAGAGAAATCTGTGAGGATTATCTGGATTGGGAATTTTCTCGCTACGGATTTCAGTAGTTAGGCCCAACGCGGGGGTGAAGTCGTCCTTTGTCTTTTCAACTTTCTCCCTTTTACGTTTCTTTTCGCCTCCTCCACCTCGGCCAGTGTAAAATCATGGGGGCTAAAAAAAGTGTCTTATTCCCTTTCATCCTCCTCCCATGCTTCCTCTCCAGTCTCTAAAAATGTAGAGTGCTATACTGGAACTAGAGAAAAGGTTTCTTGTGCATTCACATTCGTTTACTCCTCCTCTCACCCACCTTCTCTATTTGGTATGTAATATTTATTTAAAAAAACCGTCTCCCACACTTGACCCATGAAACTCACCAGAAAGGAAAATGTGGAGCAAGTATTGAAATGAATCGACTTTTGTAGTGGTAGCTATGGGGCTAAAAGTAGGGAAAAAAAGACAGGGGAAAGTAAAAGTTGAGCATGCATATTTAGCTACGAGGACATGTGTGTCTTTGGCTGCCGTTGAGGTTCCATGTGTGAAGGGAATGGCGAGATATACATCGTTATTATTACAGACTTTGGGGTTATACAGTTAATATTAAGGGATAAAGCCATTCTCTCCGTGTTTCCATCTCTCTCTCTCTTTACATGCGGTGGTGGACACCCATGTAGGAAGTATAAGAAGGACGAAAGGCCGGGAAGAAAGGGAGGGGGAGAGGGAGGATGAAGAAGAAGACGAAGAGGAAGGTAAGGAAAACAAGCGCAACATCTTGGTGAATACAGAAGAAATAGCTATTTTCTGAAATGCGTCCCAAAAGTGCAGTAAATTTACTGAAAGTCGTATCCCACACCGCTTCGTATTTTGATGAAGGCAAAAAGAAAAACCAGAGGAGTCAGAGGCTTTTCCGAGTCAAGTCCACTGAGGAAGGGAAGCATGGATGGAAGAGCGTGTAGTCGGCGGAGGCTGGAGGAAGGAGGGAAGACAAGAGACCAAAGCGGAACCAAGAGTCACACAACATGGAGGGGCCCAAAAGAGAAAGGGACATATATATATACACAGCCGAGACACACACATACTATTTTTTCTCCCCAAAAAAACTCTTTGCGTGTGTGTACTTTTTGCGTTTGACTCCGTTTGGAACAAAGGTTTATGGGAGCAACAAAGGCTGACTCGTCTTCTCTCCCTTTCGCTTATTTCTCTCTCTATCTTTCGCTACTTTTTCTCTCCTTCTTTCACTTATTTCTCTCTCTATCTTTCGCTACTTTTTCTCTCCTTCTTTCACTTATTTCTCTCTCTCTTTCGATACTTTTTCTCTCCTTCTTTCACTTATTTCTCTCTCTCTTTCGATACTTTTTCTCTCCTTCTTTCACTTATTTCTCT
>JAQGBT010003124.1:0-20849 GCA_034698585.1 Disparrhopalites patrizii | reverse complement strand
GAGAGAAAATAAAAGGAATAAAGAGAACGAAATGAGAGAAAATAAAAGGAATAAAGAGAACGAAATGAGAGAAAATAGAGAAGAGGAATAAAGAGAACGAAATGAGAGAAAATAGAGAAGAGGAGAAAAGGATACAGAAATGAGAGAAATAGAGAAGAGAAAAGGAGAAAGAAAAGAGAGAAAATAGAGGATAGCTAGAAAAGATAAAAAAGAGAAGAGGAGAAAAGAGAGAAAATACAGAGGAGGAGAAAGAAAAGAAAGAGAAGAAAAACGAGAACGAACAAGCCAAAAAAGGAGAGAAAATAGTGGACCAAGAGAACTATGGGAGCAAATAGAGAAAAAATACGGCAAACAAGAGATTGTAAAATGAGATAGTCATAGGAATGACTATGAAAGAAATGAAAACCACCTGAGCCACAAGGTCACGAGAAAAATGGACCAACTTTGAAGAGAAAAACAGTCGCAAACGATACTGGATGGAGAAAACCAAAAGTGCAATGACAGCATAAAGGGAAACGAGATAAAGAAGAAAAAGGTAATAAAGAGAAACCACAAAAAGGGGATAGACAGCCCCAAGTGTATCTCAAGCCAAAAGGAGTATCTAAGGGGGTAAATTGAGATGGGAAGAAAGGAGAAATCTACAGAAAAAGGGAGAGAAGAATCCTTGTTGGCTCCTCTCCTTCCCCTCCCCTCCCTTCCTCCTCTCTCCCATGCTCATCGTCCTCCTCCTCCTCCGCCTCCTGCTCCTCATCGTCCTCGTCGCTCTCGTCGTCCTCTAGTCGTCGTCTGTGCCGTCCGTAAACGGCGGGAATGAAGTGCAGCGATTGGGACATAAATCAAGGTGAGGATGGATAGGGGAGGAGGAGTGCCTATAAAGGCTGGTGGGGAGAAGAGAGAAAGAGCGAGAGAGAGAGAGAGAAAGGAGAGAGAGACTCGGGCCGTGGAGCCCATAAATAATAACCATGGAAATGGAAAGAACGTCAAGGGAGAGTGTGAATGGAAGGCGCTTCACCAGGCACACACACATACACATACACTCACATTTCCCTCTCTCTCTCTCTCTCTCTCTCTCTCTCTCGGAAAGCCTCTCTCTCTCTCTCTCTCTCTCTGTGTGTTACGGGGGAAAGGAAGAGAGCGAGGGAGAGTGAGAGGAGAAGAGGAGTCGTAGTGGTGTGAGAGAGAGAATGTCATCTATAAATCTATTATTATGAATCCCTTATCTTTATTTCGAGCATAGCCTGCTCCTACAAATCATACACAACTTTTCAAATTAACGTCATACGCGATACACCGCGCGCTCCGAATTATCTAGACGAGACGAGATCATCCCATAATTAAACTTAGTATAACTACCTTCCATGGTACTTCCTCCTCCCCTAAAAAGTGTAACATGAATATAGACAGCGTCTCCTCTCACACATTCCCCTCCGTTCCTCTCTCTCTACTTTTATTTCTTCGTCTCTCCCTTTCACTTGGTGGCTCTTATACTCTCTCTTTGTCTCTTTTGGATACTCGTCCTTGGCCGTTCTTACTCTTCTGATGGTTCTCTCTGTCTCCTTCATTCATTTCGTCAGGCTTTTTTTTTTGTATGTCGGAGTCATGCCATCGCTCTCTTTCTCTTCATGGAATTCTTATCTTTCTCCCAGTTTCTCGGTCATTTTTCTCTTTGTTTCTAGTTCTCTCTCTCCCTTTCGTGCCTCTCTCATCCTGCCTCTATTCCTCTCTTTCTTTCTCTTCCTCGCTGTTTCTCCCTTTTTCTCTCTCTCTTTCTCTCTTCCTCTCTGTTCCTACCTTTTTCTTTCTCTTTCTTTCTCTTCCTCCCTTTTCTCTCTCAGTCTATCTCGTCTTCTCTGTCCTTCCCTTTTTCTATCTTTCTTTCTCTTCCTCTCTGTTCCTCACATTCTCTCGTTCTTTCGGTTCCTCTCTGTTCCTCCCATTCTCTCTCCTTCTTTCTCATTAGCTCGTTCTCTCTCTCTTGAATTCTCTTTCTCTATTTTGCTCTGTCTTTCTATCCCTGTATGCCGCTTCTCTTTCTCGCACTCTCTCTCTGTTTCTTTTTTTCTCCCTTTTTTCTGCTTCTCTTTCCCGCTCTGTCTCTGTTTCTCTCTCTTTTTCTTTCCCTTTTTTCCTCTTCTCATTCTCTCTCTCTGTTTGCTTTCTATTTCCCTCTCCCTATTCTCTGCTCCTTTCTCTCTTTCTGCTAATTTCTCTCTAATTGTTTTCGGTAAATTGATTGATTGAATCGATATTTCTCTCTCTTTCGGCTGATTTCTCTTTCCGTATCTATCTGTCTCCCTTTCTTAATGCTGGTTTTTGCTTTCTCTTTCCAATGTTTTCTCTCTGTCTCCTTGCGCTTTCTTCTCCCTCTCTGATTCTGCTGCTTTCTCTATTGTTCTCCCCGCATTTGCTTCTCTTATTTTGGCTCTTTCTGTAGGTCTTTCTTTTCTCTTTTGCATCTGTGCGTGGCTTTCTCGGCTCATTTTTGTCCCTCTCTTCCCGTCTCCCTTGTATCTCTCTTTCCCGGATTCAATCGTTTGTCTCTGCATTTCTCTTCCCCGTCCAAAAGGGTGCTTGATACCGGTAGTAAAAGCCTCGGAGGGGGAGGGAAATAAGTCTTAACAATCACTAACCTATAACCCGGAACGTGTAGGATGTACTCCCTATATATGTATGTATATATGTGTATATGTGTATCGTGGAAGCACATGGAAGTATAGGTATATAAATGCCCCAAAAGTGTCTTCCATGGGTGTTTACACATCCCACATGGGGCAAAATGGGGAAGGAGAAGCACTGGGAAAGTAGGTGGAGGGAGGGAGAGGGGAGAAAGGAGGCGGTGGAAGGAGCAAGCTGGACGGTATACTTTTCAGGTGCATATGCCCTTACAGAGAAAGAGAGAGAGAGAGTGAGAGAGGTCGAGAGAGAGGGAGAGAGAGAAAGAGAGAGAGAGGGAGAGAGAAAGGGGACAGAGTGTATTAATATGGCAGTCATTGTGAAAGAGAGAGAAAGAGAAGTAAACGACTCCTTTCATGATGGCTGGCTTAACTTTTGGCCAAAGAGGGACCTCCCGATAGAGGGAAAAGAAGGGTTGAGGAATCCGAAGGATGGAAAAGTGAAAAGACAAGGAGTAAGAGAGAGAGGGAGAGAAAGGGAGGGTGAAGGGAGAGAAAGAGAGGGAGAGAGAGAGGAAAAGTAAAAACAATGTACTCACTCTTCCATCTTCTGTAATAATAATAATTGTAGAGAGAGAGAGAGCGAGATGGAGACTTTGGAGGAGGAGGATGTAAAACCAACAAAATTAATGAGTTTCCGTTCCACAATCTTCAATAAAATTTAATGTCTCATCGTGGAATGTTAATACGCATAAATCCTTCGCTTTTCTCTCCTCCTCCTCATCCTTCCAATCACTTGTATGTAGTTCTTCTCTCTCTCTCTCTTTTTCTCTCTCTCGCTTTCTCTCTCTTGGACCGTATATGTGTGTGTTTTCGTTAGGACAAGAAGAAATAGAAGATGAAAGGAACGATGAGCGTTAAAGGATAGTAAGTCAGAGAATTATTATGGGGGGAATGCATGAGAGAGAGAGCAAAGAGAGAGAGAAAGGGGGCAGAATAAATTGGGAATTTTCTGAGGGAGAGCCCGTAATCGTGATGAGGAATGGGAGCCAAAGAGTTGAGAGATGAAGAGTGAACGAGAGAAAATGGGAGATGAGGAATGAGGGAGAGTGGAAAGTGATAGAGCCCGAAAGAGAGAGAGAGAGAGAGACGAAGAATCACGGAGAGGGAGATGAGCCAGAGAGTGATGATGATGGGGAGGGAGATAGGACCATTTGTATCTATACATTTAGGTGAGAAGAGGGCGGAGGGGGAGGAGGAAATGAAGGGGTGATAATTAGTAGGAGAAGTGTGAATTCCAAATTGTAAAAGGGGGAAAGGCACAGGGGGGGGGAGAGAAATCAACCCCTCCAACATTTTTCTGGGGAGATGTTTGTCCCCATAATTAATACATTAATTAGGACTGACCCCGTACATATGCAATCTTAAGATCGGACAGGGATTTTCCATATATCTCCGAATTTCTGGGAAGTAGCGGAGAAAATACCAGAGTTGTATAAGGCAAAATAGTAACTAAATACACATTTTTTTTGAATAATGAAGATCTGAAAAGGAGTTGGGAAAAAACAGAAACATATTGAAGGAGGGATAATATAGAGACAAGGAGAGAAGGACAGAGAGAGATACCCGGGGGAAATGGGGGAGGTGGAAATGCTGGTCCATGTCTCCATTTAAAGGGTCTCCTTCAGTTGATTTAGCTAATCAAGGGAGGGTGAGAGGAGGAATTGTGGGAGATTGTGCGGTGGATGATGCGGTAGGTAAGAGAGCAAGCGAAAGAGAGAGGGACAAGGACAGAGCGAAAGAAGGGAAAGAGAGAGAAGCAGAGCGAAAAAGAGAGAAGAAGAGAGAGAAAGAGAGAGACGCAGAAAGAGAAGGAAAGAGAGAGAGAGAAAGAGAACGAAAGAGAGAGAGAGGTAGAGAGAGAGAAAGCAAGAGAGAAGAAGAGAGAGAAAAAGAGAGAGAAGCAGAGAGAGAAAGAGAGAGAAGCTGAGAGAGAAAGAGAGAGAAGCTGAGAAAGAAAGAGAGAGAAGCTGAGAAAGAAAGAGAGAGAAGCTGAGAGAGAAAGAGAGAGAAGCTGAGAGAGAAAGAGAGAGAAGCTGAGAGAGAGAAAGAGAGAAGCTGAGAGAGAAAGAGAGAGAAGCTGAGAGAGAAAGAGAGAGAAGCTGAGAGAGAAAGAGAGAGAAGCTGAGAGAGAAAGAGAGAGAAAGAGAGAGAAAGAGAGAGAAAGGGAGGAAAGCAGAGAGATAACGAGAGGAAAGCCGAGAGAGAAAGAACGAAAGAGAGAAAGAGAGAGAAGCAGAGAGAAAAAAGTAGACCTTTTGGCACCTCACATGCTGACTTGCTGACGGACGGAGGCCCCCAAATATTACTGTAAGAGAGTACATATAATGTACATATGTACATACATACTTATTCTATCCCTTCAATGGCTCCATTGTATGTATTTATATAGCTACATACACATATACTAGGTACGTGTGTATAAAAAGTGAATACAAAATACCTTAGGAAATGGGACGGACGGTGCATGGGATAAAAAGGATCAAGCCCCGTTGTCGTACATATTGATTAAGGGGATGGATTCCGTGTAGTGGAACACGAGTAGAGGATCAACTGGGGCTATAGTCCTTTTTTCCCTTTTAATAGGGACTAATCGCATGGGGAAGATACAGAGAGGAAAAATAGAGTATTTTCTAAAAGCAGAATAAAGAAAAAACGATTTTTTTCTTGTCTCTTGACATTGTTATTTTTAGGGATTTTTCTTTTCCCAGATTTTTGCAGGTTGTTATTTATAGATACTACCTATGTGCTTTAATTTGCCATTATGAAGTATGAATATAGCAATTTTTTAATTTTTGAATTGGCAATTTTCCCCATTCCATTCTGTGTAAATGATAGAAAGTCTAACTTTTAAAATTGTGAAAAATAGTCATGTTCATTTATTTGGTAACTGCATAATCAATTTTGAACATGACGGGAAGTTGGCGATCCAAAAATAATTACAAAAGCTTACATTTACTTTCCTTATTTCCTATATCCGAATTTGCCTTCATTTCCCCCCGATTTATTTTCAGAAATTAGTTTTCCCGGGAGCAAACAAAAGTTAATATAATAAGGGAGGCAAGAAGACATTACATAAATTTCTCTCCTCATAAGTATACAAAATAATTCAATGACATCTAGAATTCGTTTCCCCCCAAAATAATATTTCCTATATAGTATAATAACCGAAAAAAAAACTACCACAAGTGGTGTGAAAATAGGAAAAAGTAAATATAATAACGAAAAGAAAAAAAACAAATAAAGGACAAAACAACAGCAGAGAACGAGAGGAGAATAGATAGAGAGAAATCGAGAGAAAGTAGAGAGAGAAAAAATATATCCCATAATCAGAGGGAAATCTGCGAGAAGAATGAAGGGAGAAAGTGAAAAAATGGATATAATGCCCACCCAATAAAGCCTTCTGGTGTGCCATCCTTTTCTGAGTAAAAGAAAGAAGGGAAAAACACATTTTTACGAGATGACTGAGTTTTTACAAATTGGACACCAGACAATTACAGAAACATTGAGTTTTTCATGTCATCTGCGAGTCATTCAGCAGTTGTCCTTTTTTCCCTCTTCCATAACTTCCCAGAGAGATTTCGAGGGGAGACAGAAATATGGGAAGAAATGATGAAAGTAAGCACTAGAAAAAAAAGATGTAACAGTTGAGGGGAAAGTACAGGAAAAAAGTTGTGGGCTGGAGAAAGTGAAAGAGAAAAGAGAGAGAATTAAGGACTGTTGTGTATATATCAGGTTGGAATATCGAAAGAGAGAAAAAAAGGTGGCTCGTTTGTCTCTGGCGTTTTTCGAGTGTGTGCATGAGGTCGTATTTAGTACTGATGTTGCTCAAAGGAGGATGAGAGGGGAAAGGCTAAGCTTGGGAAAGAGATAATCTCACGCCTTGTGAGATAGAAGCTGTGCGGTAATATTGATATGAGAAGTACGTAAAAACTGTTGGAGGACTCATTGATTTTTTGCTGTGTTATCGTGTCATTTACACTTGGTCATTATGGACATATGACACACACTGAAGCCAAGAGAAAGAAGAGAGAGAGCGAGAGAGAGAGAGAGAGAGAGAGAAGGACTTTCTTCAACAAACTTTCTCCCAGGCTCTCTCTCTCCTTGTCTTTTCCTGATTCTTTCTCTATTATTTCCCGCTATTATTTTTTGGGTGGTTCTGTGTTAGACTTTCTCCTATTTTTTCTCACTATCTCTATCTTTTCAGTTTTTCTCTCATGCTTTCACGTTTTCTTAAGCAATTATCTTCTTAAAATTTCATTTATATCCTGATTTTTAAGTTTTGTCATCTCAATATTTTGTTTCATTCTTCTAATTTATTTCATAATCCATTTTTATTCCTGCTTTCCCATTTTTCGTTTCTCTATTTATTTTCTCCCTTTAATTCTCTCTGTTTCGCCTCCTTATTTTCTCTTTCAGATTCTCCATTTAATTTCTATTTATTTATTCCTGTCATTTTTCTCTTTTATTAATATTTTTGCTTTTATCTTTATTTTCGTATGCCACAATTTTATTTATTTTCTCTGGGTGCTTTGCTCTTTTTTTCTGGGCGCATTTCTCTATTTTCTCTGAGCGCCTTTCTCGTTATTTTCTTTGGGTGCTTTTCCTCGTATTTATTCGTGTCGATTTTCTATTTATTTTTTCTTGTCGAATTTCTCTTTATTTGCTCTTGTCGCGTTTCTCTTTATTTTTTCTTGTCGCGTTTCTCTTTATTTATTCTTGTCGCGTTTCTCTTTATTTATTCTTGTCGCGTTTCTCTTTATTTGCTCTTGTCGCGTTTCTCTTAATATTTTCTTGTCGCGTTTCTCTTTATTTATTCTTGTCGCGTTTCTCTTTATTTTTTCTTGTCGCCTTTCTCTAGCTGTTTTTTCTTTATTTTCTCTTAATGCATTTTTCCTTATTTTCTCCTATCACATTTCTCCTATCACATTTCTTCTATCACATTTCTCCTATCACTTTTCTCTTTATTTTTTTCGTTTGGCTCCTCTCTTTATTTTTTCTTATCGTTTTTCTTTTCCATTTGAATTTTCCCTTTCCCTTTACTATTTGGTTTTCTCAATTGCTTTGCTACAATTTTTCCTCTTCGTTGGTTCTTTCATTGCTCTCCAACTCTATTTGCCTCTCAATTTAGCTGGTTCATTTTCTCTCGTTTTCAATCTTCAGCTCTAAAAACTGTCCTATTTCTGTACTCCTTAAATTACAAATGCTCAAATGCGTATTTTTGATTCCTATATTTGTCTCTCTATCCTTTTTTTCATCTCGCTCTTCCTCTCCCTTTTTCTCCCTCCCTTCAGCCTTCATTCCCGCTCCCATTCCTGCTGACATCTTCATAACGCACATCAAAGACACTTTTTTTCTCCAACTCCCCGGAAAAAACTTTGCCCATAAAAATGTGTTGCTTCTTTTCCCTTCTTCTTCTCCCCCTCATCCTTTGTCTTTATATATCTATTTCGATATCGTCTTCCCCTCCCTGTTGTTGTTGGGGACAAACATCAGAGCAAACTTGTCCAAAACAATATCTTTCCAATCTCCCATCTGTTCTGGAGGGTAATAAGCAAAAATTCAAATAATTGTGCTTAATTTTTTTGGGCCTTGGTGTCCCTTCTTTCCTTTATTTCTTCCCCTTCTTCATGGTGGCTGCTGTTTGTCCAATGCCCGCGCCTGATAGAGAAATGGTGGGGAATGTCCCGTTACAATTATTTCCCCGGGAGTTTGTTCATTTATGTTTTTTCTGGGGGATGTTTCTGCATGTCTTTACATGTGTTTCCTGGAGGAGGATTTTCGGGTACTTTTCTTATTCTCCCGGAATTTTATTTCTCCGGTAATTTTCTGGATGCTCCGCCTTCTTTAACCTCTCGTGGCTATTCAATTTTATCACCTTTGACCTTGCCATTTTTTATATTTTTATTATTTCTTGTTTTTCCTGCGCCTATTTTCAAAGTCAGATTTGAAATTCGGATTTTTTTTATTCTGGCCAATGCATTTCCTAATCCGAAATATGACCCAAAATGTGTTTTTCACCGCATTATTTTTATAATTCAATTTACTGGATATATTTCGAGCATATAATGAAATACAAAATTCAATTTTTTTTAAAGAAATTATTGGCGCTTTTTTCCAATTTTGACATGGAAGTGCGGAAAAAAGCAAAGGGATAACAATAATGTAAATCCACAAGTGAATCCCCCAATGATAAACCCCTTTCTACGTCCCTTCAGCAATGCCTTTGATTTGTCTCTCTCTTTTTCTCTCGTGAATTGTGACGCTTGATTTGTCTCTCTCTCTCTCTTGATCTCTCTTTTGACCTCATCATTTTCACTCTCCATCTCTGTCACTCGATCATCTCCATTCCCTTTCATCCATGTGATGCTCCTCCTTTCTCCCAGTCTTCATATGTGTTCTCCATTTAATTTTTTGGAATATGGCACAGGCTATTACCCTTTCCCTCCCATCCTTTCCCCTTTTTTGGTCCCAAGGTAATTTTTATCCCGGGATTTTTTAACCACATGCACAAAAAGGAAGAAAAAATGGGGGGAAGAAAAAAATGAATTTGATTTCCAATCGTCACTTCCGATTGAGATTGATTTTGTTGGGGAATTTTCCTTCTCATCTTCCACCTTCGCCTCATTCTGCCGCCTTCACCTAACCTCCTCTCCATATCTCTCGTCTTTTGCATCTTTGTCTTTTCAAAGAGAGATGAGAGGCAACGGAGGTCTCCTAGGAAATCAGAAAAATGAAACAAGGATGAAGAGACAAGTCAAGTGCTTCATCTCTCACTCTCTCCCTCGTATGCTCATTTATTCGTCTATTATACACTTTGTCGTCCTTCTATACTTATCCACACCCTCACCTTTCCCTGATATACTTTCTGTTATAGTTATCATTTTTGCTGATCGTTCTTGCTTTCTTCCTGTCTTTTGCTTTTTTATCCTCTTTTTTTACTCTTTACGCTCTCCCTTACACTTTGTTCTTTCTCACTCTCTTTGTCATCTCTTGTTTTTTCTTGTCTCTGTTTGTTATGCTCTCTTTAAAATTATTATTAGTCTTTATTCTGTTTCTTTGTTTTCTATCAGTTTTTTGCTTTTTCTCATTGTTATGCTCTATTTTCCCGTGCTTTATTTCTCCAGGCGTCTCGCTCTTTCTCTCTAGCCATTATGCTCTCTTTTTCTCTCTGTGTCTTCCTTTCTCGCTCTTTCTCTCTCTCTCTGTAACTTGCTCTCTCACTGTAATACTCTCTTTTTCTCTCTGGTTGTCTCTTTCTCTCTCGCCATTATGTTTTTTCCCCCTCTTTCTCTCTCTGTCACTTTCTCTCTTATTTTATGGCTCTCTTTCTCTCTCTGTCACATTCTCTCTCACTGTTATGCTCTCCTTTTCTCTCTTTCCCTCTCTCATCATTATGCTTTCTTTTTATTTTTTCTGTCTTTCTCTTTTTCTCTTTCTCTCTCCCACCATTATGCTTTCTTTATCGTCCTTTTTTTCCCTTTTCTCCGTCTCTCTTTTGCACTTTCTCTATTTCTTTCTGTTCCTTTTTCTCTCTCTCCCACTATTACGTTGCAATTTTTTCTCTCTGTCACTATTTTTTTCTATTACCCTTTTTCTGCCTTTTTCTCTTTCTCTTTCTCACTCTCACTATTATATGCTCTCTTCTATTCATTATCATTGTCGCTTTTTCTTTCTCCCACTCTCTCACTCTCTCTCTCTCTCTCTCTCTCTCTCTCTCTCTCTCTCTCTCTCATCATAATGCTGTCTTTTTCTCTCTTTCTATCACTTCCTTATGTTTCTTTGTTCGCGGTTTTTTCTGCTTCGCGCTATTTATCTCTTAATTTATCTCTCTTTTTGCTTCCCTTCATTGTTCTTCCTCTAATTATTCTGGCATTGCTTAGCTCTGTATACGATTAGCTACTTTGTCTCTGAAAATGCAGATCTACCTTTCTCTCTTTTTTCTTTATTTTGGATTTGTTTCTCGTTTCTTTTCTCTCTTTTTTCTTTATTCTGGATTTGTTTCTGGTGTCATTACTCTCCTTTTTCTTCAGTCTAGATTTCCTTGTTTCTTTTCTCTCACTATTTCTTTCCGTATTATTCACTTTCTACTTATGTTTCTCTCATGTCTTTCCCCCCGTTTTTTTGGATGGCACCCTTTATGCTCTTTCTTCATCTCACACTCATCCCCTCATTGTTAGCACCCGTCTCTGTCACCGCGAGGAAAAGGGGGAGAGTGGAGGGGGATAGAAAATCTCTAATAGATGTGCCTCTCCTTTACCACATCGCGACATCACATTGCAGCATTAGTCACTTATTTCGATGAAAGGCATATTTCGGCCAGGAAGTGACGGAGAAAAGCTTCTTCTGTATATTATACATACATCCTTATGCACATTATTACTATTCCTCCTCTTTGACTTGGAGTCTCCCTGCAATTGGGCCCATTTGACATAGGTATTATGTATCCGCTTGTATTATTTGACTCCTCCACATTCACACATCATTTTCCATACGGAGAGGAAAATTACCACGATATTCATGTGAAGATGGGAAATGGAGTTGCAGATGGAAAAGAAAAGCCAGAGGAGAGTGAAAGGGACGAAAGAGAGAATGAGAGGCAATAATTCAATCAAAACGTGTCTTGCAGATTTCTGATTGATAACTCCTTCCATTTCCTCATAAAGTTTTCTTCTAATGAGATTTTCACATCCTCAATTTCCTTTGGCTTTTTATGGCCTCTTTCTCTCTCTCTCTCTCTCTCTTCCTCATTTCACGTTCTGTCCCCTTCCAATCGTCCTTCTCCCTCAATTCTCCTCTGCCACCCACTCTTCTTACGGTCCTTTCACTCAGCGTCAAAAGCCACCACTCGCCCTCGTCAGGAGGAGGAAAAGAGGCGACCTGAGAGAATAGCAAGGAAGAATGAAAGTCATGAAGGAGAGGCAAGGAGATAAAGGGGGAAAGTAGGAGGAAGAGAAAAGGATGAATATGATGAAATGAGGGGGATGGACGGACATAAAAAGGGTTGAAGGATATAGGACAGAAATTCTGAAAAGTCGGAGATGGGACAAAATGACAAAATAGAAGAAAAACCTCATCGAAGTGAAGAATCGAAAATTAAGTCCAACTGGAAACTTGCCCCCGGGCGGAAAGGGTGCGAAAATTAAGTTTTATGTACATAGACAGAAAAAGGGGAACATATTCCACATGACGAGTAATTCCACAAATTAATTAAAGCACGAGTCGAGGAACGCAAGAGGGAGATGGACAGGAAGAAAGGGGGACTCAGAGAGAAATTAGGAGAGATAGGAAGGCAATGAGGAAGAATCAGAGAAGAGTACGAGAATGACAATAAGAATGGAGAAAAGGAGAAAGACAGGGAGACAAGGAGGATGAGAAACAACAAAGAAGGAGAAGAAAAATGTATGGAAAGGAGAGAGAACTAGATAAGGAAATAGATTCAAGAAATACGGCGAAATAAGCTGAAAGAGAAAACGAAGAAAAAAATACTAAAAAGGAGAGAGAAGAGTAACAACTGAAGGCGAAAGAAAGTAGAGAGAGCTATTGAGGCTCAGCAAATGAGAAGGATATAAAATCATCAAGGGAGAGAGATAAGAAAAAGGAGAGAAACAAGGGAGACATACAGAAATAAAGGACGAGAGAGAGAAAAAAAACAGAGAGCGGAAATGAAGGGAGAGAGACGAATAAACAGAGAAAGACGAGGGTGTAAAGGTGTAGAAATGAGGGGAAAAGAAATGTAGAAAGGAAGGAAGAGAGACAGAGAAACAAGGAGATTAGAAATGAAGGGAGGGAGAGAGAAAAAGTAGACAGAAATGATGAGAGAGAGACAAGAGAAAGGAGAACAAAAAAACGGAGACATATGTAAAGAAATAAATGGAGAGATTCGAGACACGAAAAAGAAAAGAGAAAAAGGGAGACATATGTATAAAAATAAATGGAGAGAGACACGAAAAGAAAAGAGAAAAAAGGAGAATATGTATGAAGAGAGAGAGAGAGAAAAAGGAGACATAAAAATGATGGGAGAGCGACAGCAAAACAGAAGAGGAAGAACAAGGAGAAGCAAAATGGTATACAAAAAGCCATTGTAAATAAAAAAAACAGAGAAAAAGATACAAAAAACTAAGTGAGTGGGAAAGAAAACGCGTAAGAAGTAAGCAAAAATATAGAGAAAGTAATTACAAAATGCATGGAGAGATAGAAGGAAAAAAAAGAGAGAAATGGATAAGCAGCCCTCACATAAAAAAGAAAGTGAAAAATCCAGGGAGAAAGAGAAAATGGACCAAAGGAAGGTGGAGAAAGAATGACGTGGATGGCGATGGAGAGAAAAAAAAGACGATGCGGGAGTGGGGAAAGAAACGGAAGAAGAAGAAGAGGAAGTCGAGAAAGAAGAAGAAGAGGAAGATGATGATGATGACGAGAACAAAAAGTCTATACACAACCAAGAGTAGCACCTTTTATCTCCATACTAATAGGTCCTTAATACCCATCCATGTCTCTTCTCTGTCTCCTCAAAATAGTTGGACAAGTTTCAAATCAAAAACTCTCCCTCGTCCTCCTCCTTCTCCTCCTCCTCCTCCTCCTCCTCCTCCTTTCCTTCAGAAACTCCTCCTTTACTTTTACTTTCCTTGTCTTTCCCTCTCTGTCTCTCTCTCTCCCTCTGTCTCTCTCTATCTTGAACCAGGAGGAGGAGGATGTAGGGAGACGACAGGGGAGGAGGAGGACTTGAGGAGGAGAGAGAATGAATGCTCGGAGAGAGAGCGAGATAGGAGACAAGTGAGAAAAAGTTTTCCTCCTCACACACTCAGTCACTCACTCACCAAATAGTAGGTTAATGCAGGGAGGGGGATGAATGTATGTGTTCGTTATCAAAACCAGAGGGAGAGAGATGGCTGGTGAGGGAGAGAGAGAGAGAGAGAGGGAGAGGGAGAGGGAGAAAGAGAGACTTTACCTCAATATATAAAAGTTACACACACACCAGGGCTTTTTCTCTCTCTTATGACAAAGAGTTAGTCACAATACAACACTTTATTTATGGCACACACATGACAACTTGGACAATGTTCACCCATTACAAGGACTTATAGGTCTGGAAAAGAGAGAAAGATTTTTAAAAAGGTAACGTTCTCTCTCTCTCTCTCTCTGCACATACAACACATACACTCACAATCTGGTGAATAATATGTGGAAAGAGAGAGAGAGAGAGAGATGTTGGAAAAATAGAAGAAAGGTTTTCATACGGGACATTGGTGATTTACTGACGAGAGAAGGACTGACAGGTCCTCATAAATTAGGTGAAGGGACAGTCCCTCTAATGACAAGGGCTCATGTAATTTCGTCAAGGTATATAAAAGCTGTCTTTCTCTCTCTCTCTGTCGCTCTCTCTCTCTCTCCCTCCCTTCCGTCTCTCCTGGTGATCTCTCTCTTTTACCCTGGACCTTCCAGGGTGCACTCTTTTTATCTATAATTGCTTCCAGGGATTCGTCCTCCTACATTTTCACGTTCTCTGTTCCTATTTTCTCGCCTTATAATCATCTCTTTGTTCACTCTCTTTTGCCTTCTTTCGTTTTGGTGTATCTTCTACTTTTTCTGTCTCGCTTCTCCCTTCATTTATTTTTTTACGTCCCCATTTTGGTCGTTTGGATTTTTAACCCTTGACTCTCCTTTTTTTATCTTTCTCTCTCTTTCTGGTGTTTTCTTTTTTTTCTCTTTCTGGGATTTTCTCTCTTTTTCTCTCTTTCTGGGGCTTTCTCTCTTGTTCTCTCTTTTTATCTTTCGCTTTCTCTACTGCATGCTGTCTCTCTTTATTTATATACCTTTTTCTATACTGTATTCTCTCTCTATATATCTCTATCTACATTTCTATTTCTCCCTCTGTGTATCTCTCGTTCTCTCTCTTTCTCTTTACCTCTCCCTTTCCTTCTCTCTTCATAACTATTTCTCTCTGTTTCTCTTTATATCTCATTTCCCTTTCTCTCCATTCCTCTATTTCTCTCTCTTTCGCTGTTTCTCTCTTTTACTCTATTTTTCTCTCTCCATATTCTCGCTTTTTCTCTCTTTCTCTGTTTGTATCTATATTTTCCGCTTTTCTCTATTTCTCTGTTTTTTCCTGTCTATACTTTCTCTTTTTCTGTCTATATTTTCCCTTTTTCTCTCTTTCTCTGTTTTTCTCTATATTTTCCGCTTTTATCTATTTCTCTGTTTTTCCCTGTCTATACTGTCTCTTTTTCTGTCTATATTTTCCCTTTTTCTCTCTTTCTCTGTTTTTCTCTATATTTCCCCTTTTCCTCTCTTTCTCTGTTTTTCTCTCTCTATATTTTCCCCTTTTCTCTCTCTTTCACTCCATTTTTCTATGGTCTATTTTTAGCATCCATGCTCTATTTTGTACATCCTCCCACTATTTTTTCTCTGTATTTCTCTCTTCTGGCTTTTCTTTCCTCGTCGTCTCTTCTCCCTGTGTCGTCCTTTGCTCCTCTCCTTTTTTTGATTTTCTCTCCCTTTTTTCTTTCCACTTTGCCTCTCTCCTGTTGTTTTTTTGTCCTTTTCTCCTTTTATCTGATCACGTCCTTCTGTCTCTCATTCTTGATCTCTCCCCCTTCTAGATTTGTAGTTAATTAGCCTCGCCATCGGAGATTATGGAAAAGGGAAATTCCAGAGAATTATTCTGTCTCCTGACCCGAGTCTCTGTATTATTCTTATCCCTTGTTGCCGTCTCTTTCTCCTCTTCTCCCATTCCAGCCGGACTCTCCCAGTCACTTTCTCTCCCTTCGATGACAAGTTGGGAAGGCGTCGCTCCCAGGAAATATATTTTTTTGTTTCCTCAATGACTCCGTAATGTGTGAGTGCGTGTTATGTTTGATGTTTGAGCATCTCCTTATGCTTTTTTCACCCTGTCTCTCTCTCTCTCTTTTCCCTTCTATTTTTCCAGTGTTTATGACCGTGTGAGCATTTTCCAGGGACATATATGGCGTATGCATGGACTATTAAAAGGCTTTGTCCGTGCGTCTGGCTCTATGGACTGTGAGTGAGTGAGGAAGGAAGTGAAGTCTAATAAATATTACTACTAGCCATGTGCTCACTCATTTGTTTGGATCTTTTTTTTTGTCTGTTTGTATGAGTGTAAACGACGACTTATTCCTTTCTTTATCTCTCTCTCTCTCTTTGCTCTCTTTCTCTCTCTCTCTCTCTCTATATCGCTTTTTCAGATGTGTTCATCTCTACTGGTCCGTGCGGTGTAACGCAAGAGATGTTGTCAGAGTTTCTGGTCAATACATTTTTTTTTGTGGTGGCACACATATTTTTGTACAAAAGGATTTTTACGGATTTGGACTTTGAACTACTGGACATTTTTTTGGGGACATCTCCTGGGAAGATGCGGGGGAGAGGGGTTTAAAACGGATTTACAAAGACGAAAAAATGGCCTTCCTTTCCCTTTCAACGGATGTTGAACTGCCCAACAGGTTTTTCTTTTTTAGAAAACGTATTTTAGATTTTATTTTACAACCTTTGCGGAATTTTCTGCTGGTCAAAATGTCTCGTAGGAAGGCGCAAAATCAATTGGGAATATTGAAGGTATTCAATGAGAAATTTATTTTTGTAATTACTGCTTTTTCCCACATACAATTTTACCCAATGCAATATTTTCCTTTAGTAAAAATATTCCAGACAATCTTCGTCTAGTACTGTATTTTAATCTGCATGGAAAAAAAACCCGGCATCTGCACCAACAAAAGAACGCTTTTAAATAAATGAGGCCATAAATTAATCCAAAACAAAAAATGTGCCCTTCCCCCAAGAGAAAATGTCAGGCGGTTCTAATAATTGATTTATTCACTGGGAAAAGGAAGAAAGAAAAGGAAAAAAATTTGAACCCCGCCAAATAAATCCGTTCGTCAAACAAAAATGTATACATGTCTCTTTCGTCTCTCAGTCTCTCTTTCGTCTCTCTCTCGTCTCTCTCCTTTCCTCCTAGAAAAAAAGGTGAATCTCTCAATCACAAAAGGAATCCCATTATCACCGATTTATTCCCAATTCCACCGTTTAACTCCCATCCAAAAAATATCCCAATGTAGATACCAATAAAAATCCTTCGAAAAAAGTACATCCAAAATCCCTAAAAAATGGAGAAAATTCCCCCGAATTTGTTCATCCCTTAAAAAATTCCAGCCCAGCCTACAATGTTAAGCTCAATACTTAAATAGCCATACTTAAATAGCCATACTTAAATAGCCTTATTTCAGCCCTCCAAAAACATTTCATCCCCCCCAAGTGTCTTAAAAAAAACTGGAAAACCACGAAAAACAAAGCATTTAAAAAAGGGGGCTAAACCCCCAAAAAAGTCAACATGGCCGTTTTTTTTTGAAAATAAAGGGAAAAAAATAATGTGCATAAAAGGTGTAGCAACTATAAATATATCAAAGGGAACATATCCATTTTGGTCCCTAAAAAAAAGGCATCCCTTTAGAAAAAAGGATAAAAAGAAAGAAAATAACTGCTGCAACTAATAATAATATTCGGAGACGAAAAAAAAAATTAGAGTATATATTTCCCCGTCTTTTCCCTCCTTCTGTCTCTCTCTCTCAATTTCTCTCCAGTTCTTTCTCTGTCTGTCTCTCTCTTCCCTCCCAATATTTTAACTTTACCACTATACCGGGTTTCCTGTAAAAAAAAATGGAAGTCAGCACACAAATCACAAGTGTTGTGCAATTGAAGAAGACGAGAGAGAAGAGAGTTCGTCCCAAAAGAGCCTGCCTGTCTCTCTCCCTACTATTACGAGAGAGAGACGACTAGGACGACGAAAAGAGAGAGAGAGAGAAGGGCATGTCGAGACAGACAAGTTTTAGAAGAGAAGATGGGAATAAAAGGGATCTCTCGGTGGTCGCTCTTGTGATTTGTGGGCAAGAAGTCATTATGTAGGTCCAAGTAATAAATTAAGGAGGGTGAAAATTTTTTGAATCGGGATTCTTTGATACACACACAACACTCTTTCTCTCTCTCTCTCTCTCTCTCCCTTTGCAAGTACAGAGAGAGAGACTGAAACAGACAAAAAAAGAGCATCTGGTTGGGAAAATCTAGTCGTTCCACCTCCTCTTTCCATACACCAGTGTCATAAATCCTTCAACGAGGAAAACCCTAGGATAGATGGACGACTCATATATAGCCTTTTTACACACACACACTCGCACTGCCAACGCAAAAGAGAGATATGTATGGAAAGAGGAAAGAGAGAGAGAGAGAAAGAGAGAGAGAGAGAGAGAGAGACGGAAAACGAGCCCTTCCATGGCCATCGTCATCTTTCAATCAGAGAGTGAGTGAGTGAGACTGGATGTAAGAGAGGAAATAGGATGATGCAGTTTTCAAATGAACAGGAGACGCCACACTATTTACTGGGGAAATTTCAACGTTTCTTCTCCTTTCTTTATTCTCTGGGACTTCCACTTCTCTCCCTTTTTCTGACTTTCCCCCCTCTGGCTACTTCCTACGTGTTCTCTAATGGGCGTCTCTTTGTTTCTTCTTTCACCCGTTTTTTCGAATTCATCCCTTTTCATTCCATGAGATTCTCCTTGATGAGACATTTTTTCTTCCATGAGAATCCTTTAGTAGGTCGTAACCCTTTTTTTTTGTCTCTTTCTTCTGGATTTTGTACCCATTTTTCGGTTCTTCCTCATTCTTTTGTTTTTCATGGTATTTCTGTCTGTTTGCTTTATTTTGATTTTTCTTCTTTGCTTGCTGCCATTTTGTTTTATTTGGTCCCTTCGTGGTCATTTTTCTTCCTTTCTCTGGCTTTATCTTTTCCCGCCTTGTTTTCTATCCTTTTTGTATCTGCATATCTGTCTCAGTGTTTTTCTCCTTTTCTTCTCTCTTCTCTTTCTTTGCCTATTTTCTTCTCTACTTTCTTTCTTCTTTTTTTCTCTTTACTTTTCTTTTTTTTCCATTTTCGTGCTTTACATTTCTTTATTTTTCCTTTTTCTCTCTTTACTTTTCTTTTTTCTATTTTCTTTCTGTTTCCTTTTTTTCTCTTCACTTTTTTTTTACATTTTCTTTCTTTTTCCTTTTTCACTCTGTTCTGGTCTTTCCGTGTCCTTTGTCTCTCTTTACTTTTCTTTCTTTTTCTCTTTCCTTTTTTAAATGTCTATATTTGCTTCTCGATTGTCTCTCTTGCCTTTTGTCCTTGAATTATATATTGTCTCTCTCGACTTTATTTCTTTCTTTACCTTTCTCTGTTTTCTAGTCTTTTTCGCTACTTTTTCTCTCTATTTTCTCTCTTTTCTTCTTTTTTACTTTCTCTCTAATTTTTTCGGTCTTATTTGTTTCTTTCCTAATCCTTTTTTAATCGTTTTTGCTTATTTCGTTTCATTCTCCGAATCTTTGTTGCTCTCTATTGTCTATCTTGCTTTCGCCATTTTCTCTCTCTCTCTTCCCTCTCTCACATTCTCTCTTTTCTTTTAGTTCACATTTTCTCCCCCTCTCCTTTTTTCGTGTGCCCAGCTCTGAGCTTTTTATATTCGTCTACAACTCCCTGTCTCTCTTCCTCCCTTTCCCGTTTCATTTTTTTTTCACCTTAGTTTCCCCGATTTTTTTATTAAATATATTGACCCTGACATTTTGGATTGTCTCCTGCTTCTCCATCTCTATGACTTTTCTCTATGACTATGTCTTCTATGACTTTTCGTCTCTTCCCTTTTCTCTTTTTTATTCTTACTTATTAATTTCCCGGAGTTGCTCCCACTTCCCACCTTCCCTTATTTGTCTCCTCATTAGAAAGTGTTGTTCTTCTCTACAGTTTATATGGAGTGCTTATACTCCTTTTTTCCTTATTCCTTTTCCCCCAACGCTGTCTCTTTACTTTATCCTAAATATACTGAGCCTCCTTGTCTTTCCTATGTAATCTCCTTTCTTTCCTTACAGAGCGTCTCTTCCCACTCTCTCTGTCTCTCTCTCTCCCATTCTTTCCCTATGCTCTCTTCTCTCCTCAAAAATCCCCTTTTTTCCCATTCCTCCTCCCCGTCTTTATATCCTTTGCCCGACCCCCTTTTTTTGGTATAGCCCAGAATCTCTCGCCCTCCTCCTTCTGTCGCTCTCTCTCTCTCTCATTCTCTGTATTTCTCTCTCTCTCTCTTCCTTCTCATTTGAAGCTGCGTGACCGCCGATGAGAATCCATCTCTCCACTTACATCATCTACAGGACAATAAATCTGTCAAGAATCTCGAGGAATGCAACTCTTAAATCTAAGTCGTGGAAGTACACACACACACTCACACACACACATTTTCTCTCTCTCTCTCCCTCTCGCTCACTCACTTCGTCATCCTTTTGGACTGGGAACGTGAGAGAGAGGGCAAAAGAGAGAGAGAGAGAGAGAGAGAGAGAGAGAGAGAGAGAGATGAAAAAAGTTGTATGCTGCGCGAGAGGCTGGTACAACGTTGTTGATGATGACGATGATGATCATGAAAACATGAAGCCCCTGCAAAAATCTCAAAGAGGGATGTACATATAGAGAATGGAAATAAAAAGAGTGAGAGAGAGATTTTTGATTGATTTTCATTTGCCAAGGTCACCATTGACACTGTCACTCAGAGAGTGGTCAAAAAGCGACAGGCACAAGAGACCGACTGGTATAGGGAGGAGAGGAGAGGAAAAAAATATGCCATAAAAATCCTTTTTATTACCTTCACCTTCATCTGTGACTCCCTCTCTCTCTCTCTCTCTTTCTCGCTCTCTCTCTCTGTCTCTCTATCCCACTCATTTGCTTGTGGACGCTCTCCTTCAATTTCTTTGTCTGCCACGACTCTCTTGCTTGTTGTTGTTTTGTCCATATCCGTAATCCACTCCCTTTTTGATGTGGTTTACATACTTTAAACGAATTATTGTGGCTGAAGAGAGGAGTGAGAGAGACAGAGAGAGACTGAGAGAGAGAGAGAGACCGTACACATTTTTCCATTTAGTCACTTAGGGGGAGATGATGCATAATCAAATAAACAATAACTGAGGCACGAAGTCAATTTCTCTCTCTCCTTACTCTCTTTTTCTCTCTCCTTTACTCTCTCTCTCTTTTTCTCTCTCATTTACTCTCACTCTCTCTCTCTTTTTCTCTCTCATTTACTCTCTCTCTCTCTTTCTCTCTTTTTCTCTCTCATTTACTCTCTCTCTCTCTTTCTCTCTTTTTCTCTCTCATTTACC
>JAQGBT010003123.1:0-20850 GCA_034698585.1 Disparrhopalites patrizii | reverse complement strand
GTGGCTGTAATTGGGAAAATTAGAAATTACGGCATACTGCAAACGGGATATTATTTATTTGAAAGGCAACGAGCACAACAATAGACAAACATAAATATTTACCCTTACACAATTTCGCAACATAACGGTGTTCTTGAAGCACCCGGAAAAATGTGATTATACAATTGTTGAATATAATGATGATTTTATAACGTTTTTTTCTCTATAACGGGGATTTCGAATCATCTTTCCTGCAAATAATTTTTTCCTATTAGGCTACATCCTCGCGTATTTCGCTTTCTAATTCTTTATATAACGAATTTTCCTGTATAGCTTTCAATCCCCGCCAGTATGTGCTTTTCCTTTCCACGTTTCCACACATCACACGGGGTATTTTCTCTATAACAATGTACAGTGGAGTCTCTCTATAACAGCGTCCAAGGGAACCCAAAATTTTGCTGTTATAAAAGGAATGCTGTTATAGGGAACACAATTACTATGTATTCCATGCACAAGGTGCGGCAAATTTCCTGACGTTATTCAGAACATGCTTATATAAGGGGTGCTGTTATGAAGAGACTCCACTGTAGTTGAACAAATTTACGGAGGCTTCTTTCTCTTACTATCGGTTTGTATTTATAACGGTTAAACGAAGCCGCGATAAATTTTGCGAAACCGTTATAGAGAGAGGTGACTGTAATATCCTTAATCGCAGCATTTTTGAATATATCTGTATATACCACACAAAAGTGTGTATATACAAAGTGGGATGCAGCACTTTTGAATTCAAAAAATTATGTACCCGGTACGGGTACTTTCGTTCCCTGTGGCGGTGGCGGTAGTGGTCGCTGCTCTGGTTTAATTCCACCCGGCGCCGGCTTCTGGAAAGAAGCCATCTCATGTCTCTGCTCTCTGCGTATCCGTATCCGGTGCAGGCTGAACGCTGAACTGAAAGGATGTTTTTATATTAAATACGGTGTCATTGCATATCCCCGCTTGTAGCAATATAACCTGGTTGAGAAAGTTTGTTACTTGTTTTGTGGCCTATACCCTACAAGCAATCACGTGTCGGCCAAACGCAGTTTCGGTGCAGAGTGAAAAATCGGCCAGGCGCCAGGTTTTGCCGCCGTTTTAACGGCGCAATAAAAACCCCAAAAACTACGTCATGCCCGCGCAATATCAATCGCGCCAGTGCCAAAAATATGCAATTTTTCGGCGCTTTTACTGCGCAATTAAAACGCTGGAACAACTGCGTCTTTTCGGCAGAAATGTTGTCGGTACAGTATCGGTCCATTTTAACCGTGCAATGTGCAATGAAAACCCCGCCCGAAACGCCCCGGGAGCCGCGGCCAAAACCTGGCGCCTGGCCGATTTTTCACTCTGCACCGAAGCGTTCTGCCGACATATGAGTGCTTTTTTAGGGTACCACACGGTCTGATTCAAAATTTAGCGTTTGAAAAGCCTTTGAATTTTTACTTTTTTACTACAAACGTAACGTATTTATTTAATTATAATAAAAGATTTAAGGATAGGATGACTAATTATTGCAACGTTGCAAGCATGCGTATTTGCATGCAATTTGTATAGCTGTAGTAACTAGTAACTAGTGAGTATATAACTGCAGTTGTAGGAGATTTAGTTTTGATTCGATAAACTATAAAAATAATATTTTGTATCTACATATACGTACATATTAAAATTTATGTAATTGTTGCAAAATAATGCATTTTTATACATGTAGAAGTGCATAATTTTGCATGATGTACATTAATTTGTACTTTGCACATAAATAAAAATACATACATACATCCATGTTATCCATCCTTAATCATTATCCTTTATTCATGTCAAATGATATATGCAATATGTTGGTACAGCCTGTAGTAGCCTTAGCGTAATAGCAACATATGTACATACATAGTACGGTACAACAAGAACAATACGAATTATTAATAAGAACAAAAGCACATTGCCGAATCGCCAATAATTTTTAATTTTTATTAGCATAAAAAGAAGAAGCAGTGAACGCAGTGTGTATATTTATAATTGTATTGCGATGATATTATTTTTATTTCTTAAAATGCAGCATGAAAACATCCTTTAGGTAAATGGAATTGGAAGTTTTGCAGTAGTCAGGAAGAAAGAATTTATTCAGCCATATTGCATTGTTTCATTGTTACGTATATGTACCAAGAAGAGAGAAACCCCAGTTAAAAGGAATCCCCCCCTCACAATAAAAGCATTTTATTATTGCCGAGTGCCGATTCAAAAGTATTTTAAACAAAAACAATGCAAAGCACATTTACGACTGGTGGCACAAGGTTAGAGGGAATACATATACAATATTATGTTCATATTTGCAAATTTCTATTCTTCATTCTGTAACTTTCCTTTTGCGACTGCCTCTGCGGCCTGTGAGGTGTTTCTGACGTGGCGTTTTTTTAACCCTTTTTTAATTGTACTTTACAGGCAAAATGCAACTTCCTTTGACCGTGGGCTTCCTCCTGGCTTTTACCTCAGTCCACGGACGACCTGGTAAATGCGCTTTATACCTACAAAATTACAAGGAACAAGGGAAAATTTTCAATATTCCGAAATAATTTGACATGTCCAAAAACGTATCAATCCCCTTGGAATTATTGCTGATTTTTTTCACAAATGATTTCCTTTTGGAACAGATGGAACGACCGTGGGGCCAATCGTCATCTACCGGAATGTGAACCCTCATATTCCCTTGTCTTTGAAGTCCAGCCTAAATCTGACCCCCAGCGACCTCAAAGTCTTTTCCGGCCATGCCCTCGCCATGTTCCATTCGAAATGTCCCCAGGTGGCCCAGGACAAGTTGTTCAGCATCCAGAAGTTCATTGGGAAAGTCTTGGCGGAGAGTGTGGATCGAACCAAAGGGAAGAAGAGTGACAGTCCAGATTTCCTGGCTCTGATCGACTCCTTGCAAACTTGCAATAAAGTCCTGGTTCATCCTCCACAGGAATCCACGGAGCCAACTTCGGATTTGGAGTTTCCTTCGGACCACCAGGTCGTTGACGTCAAGATGGAGGCGGACGAAGTTGTCCTGACGACATTTGTCCCTCAGGATAAACCTGTGACGGAAGGGAGCAAGATGGCCCACGTTTCCTTAAGCAAATCAGTAAATTTTTAAACCTAAAAAGCCCTTTTAATTTGCTCTATAATTCCTCATTTTTCAGCTTTTGTACCAGCAATAATTGTGGTACATAAATTGCTATAAATAATATTTTTGTTAAAGATTATAATATCACTGGCAATTAATTGTATTTTTCTTAAAAGGATGCGGATGTCAAGTCAACAAACAAACCCCCCGTCCTGGGTCACCCAAAGCCCCAGTCCAAAACGGCCAACAGTGACCTTCACAGCTGGCTGTCCAACATCATGTCAGAAATCCGTGGTTTCTTCTCCTCGGCCAAGACCGAAAATCAACACCCATCTGGCCGCAAAACTAGATCAGCGGATAAGCCGGACTTAGATTTCATGGAAACTGTCCTATCATCCAATCCCAATAAGGATCAGGACTCTACCTTGACGGAAGAGGAGGAGGCGATGCAACAGGTCGTGGTGTTGGATGAGTCGGAAATGCTGAGCAAGGAGGCGGCTAGGGCCCAAAAATTTGTGGGGGAAATATGCCGCGTCTTCTGCGCGCACTGCAACCTCCGTCAGATGAAATATCTGCGCATGGCCGCCAGGGAACTCCTGGACTTTCTCATTGTGGACGAGAACAGGGCCGCGGCTTTCGCGCACCTGGCCAATGATGAGCTCCTGGAGTCCTTGGGGAAATGTGAGAATCCGGCGGAAACCATGTCCGCTTTCCGCTCTCTCTTCTTCCCTCTCATATCTTTCTTTCGTTAGCCATTACGTTTTGTGAATGGCCATCCTTTTTCCACTTTACATTATTCCATGTCTTACGTATACTAAAATGCTTATTTCGAAATAATTGAATTCGTATGATACTAACTACTAATGTAATAATTGATGCAAATGCGTGTATCTAATATACAAATCGAATAAAAATTTATGCGTTTTGAGGTTCAACGTGCTTGCGTCTCGCAAATCTATCGCACCAAACGTGTGCAAGCATTTCGTAATTAAATTTACGAATTAATTATATAGCAAAACAGGTTTTTCAGTTTAAAAGCGGACTAATTTTTTAAGAAGTTTAAAAACATACTAGTTTTTTAAGAAATTTAAAAGCAAAGTTTTTAAAAAATTTAAAAGCAAAATGCTTTAAAAAAAGCAAAATACTTAAGCATTAAAATCGAAATACACGTATAAAAGATTTATAAACGCCAAAGTCCGATTATATTTTTATTTTCTCATGCAACATTAAATATTCACACAAACTTGATTCGATAGCAATTGGTAAGCGCTTCCATGAATTTGTCATCGAAAACAGAGTCCACCTGCGATACAATAAAGCCGGGTTGCGTTTCCATTTCTTGCATCACGGCCTGGGCAGCGACCTCGAATCCCTTCACGTTCCCCACCGAATCGGTGCAAGCATGGCCGTAAATACGGAAGACTTCGTGAAGGACCTCCTTGATCTTGTCCTTGGCCGATGTTCGATCCACTTTGCCAAAAATCCGGAGGAGAGAGCCAAAATTAAACCCGCGGCGCACTCTTCGGCGAATCTTGTTGGGATGTTCCTGGTTATTTTGAACGACTTCATCCGCATTAGAATGACCGAATGTTCGGGTAAAGAGCGTTTTGATTTTAGAGAAGGCCTTCGAGAAGAAATGGTACACCTTGCCCAGAACTCCTGGTTTCTCTTCCACTTTTTCTTGATCCTTGAAATTGTTAAAGGGCTCTGATACGTTATCTACGAAGATGACCGGCACGATGATTGTGGGAGTGGCTTCCGTCGGATTTGGTGTCGAAATTGGCTCAGCTCGTTCCAGGAGGGCGTGGTCGGAGATGGCTGTGCATAGGGAAATGGAATTCATAAGCCGATTATATTGTTGGTTCTCATTGTTGGGCGGCGGGACTTGTGCCAACAGAGGGAGCAGATAGGACATCGTGGGGGAGTACGCCGAGGACAGGCCGGGACATTTTTTGTCCAAAAAGTTTACGAAGGCCCCCAGAAGAGCCATTCCCTGTTGCTTTGTAATCGGTGCTTCGCTCGCATTTGCTGAGTCTTCTGGTGGCACCACCAAGTTTTCGCTTGCCAGGTCATTCAGCCATGGCGATGACTGGGGATGGGCAACGGACTCAGCTGGTTCACAAAAAACGTTCAAATGAATCAAACCAATAGTATGATATTATTATTCGTAATTAATTTCCACATGTCCTGGATTAAATACATTAACAGCAATTTATTTATTTGTACATATTTATGTGCATACAAGACAGTAATAATTAAGTTGACCTTACCATTAGTGGACACATGTGTGAGGCCAAAGGTCGTGAGAACCATACAAACAAAATTTAGCCAATGCATTGTATGCCCAATTGGTAAACGGAAAATGAAAAAAAATATTTGCCGTGGGAAGTTGGATTTAAATATTATTTTGTAAAAAGTTAGGGATTAAATTAATACATTTTTCTTACGACAAAATGGGGATAGGATAAGCTGACGCTTATTGCCCTCAATTCCTTACATTGCATCACCAGCATGTCTTGGAAATGGTGACCACAATAAACAAAGCCACGGGCGGAGGCAACAATCAACAATTACCTGGCATTGAATGCACGTATAGTTACATATCAACGTTTACATGGAATTGTTGGAATTACCAACTTGAATGTGTTCGTGGATGTGTAAAAAATTTGTTTTCACGAACTGAATGAGGGGATAATATATACGTATCTATATATGTACGTATGTAAATATCAACCTGGAGGACAAAAAGAGAGATTTGTAAGAAGGTACCATTCTAAGACGGGTCTGAGTTTATTATAATGCCATTTAATTCCAAATTATATACATGTAAATAACATATATAATAATATGTATAGTATAGTAATTACATATAATATGTGTATATGTATTTACACTGTAAACTTACAGTATTTATTTTTCTTGCGAAATTCGCACTTATGATTCCCACTATTTACAAGTACGAAAAAAACTCAACCTTCCGAAGGAAAATTATCCTAAGGCCAATTTGAGTAAATTATTGTCGGTTTAACATCAAATATGTGTATTTCAGTAAATAGTACATAATATACATAAAAATACCCACGCATTTCTGACGAAGAAATATGTTAGTATTATTTTATTATACATATACACGTATTATGTATCACCCTCAAAGATATGTTACATCCTATGACAAGTACAGTGGAGTCTCTATATAACAACTCTGACGGGAATGGCAGAAAATATTGTTACAGAGAAAAGTTGTTATAAAGAGCATAAAATATGTAGCTTATATGTACGAAGGGGGGAAAATAATGTTGTTGTATAGAAAAGTTGTTATAAAGAGACTCCACTTTACTAGAAACATAAATGATAACATTCCTACCCCTACAATGTATTAATTTGCCTTGAGACGTAGCTACATATAGTTTCTCTATAAAGCTCTACGTTTCTCCCACGCTAACTAAAATTTTGTAATACGACGAATATAAAGTAAACAAAATAGTAAACAAAGCAACAAATTTTGGCCCGGACATTCAAGTAAAAGCAATGTAGCATGCACGGAACCAGAGGTATATATTTCGCCCGGAGTCCATCAAAGCCGACCTTGAAACAGGAATTAAATAAAAAAAATTAACACTGAATCCGAGAGAACGTAACATGGTCAGTGTAAATAGATGTAAATATGTATATTTACGTATTTATAATTTTATATGTACATATAATACATATAATCTAATACATATAATATACTCACAAAAAAAAACAACGGCAAAAACAAACCTTGGTTTTATCTTGAGAACTGAAATTGCGGAGCTTTGCATAACAACAACAAGCAGATGTGCACTTGAAAGGGCGTTGAAAAAAGTTACAAAACAGGAGCCACACCGGAGAAGTGGAACAAGATAACAGTCTCTAGTAATTATAATTACTATTATCCACAGAATAACAATGCGAAAGCAGATGTCCGAATGGGGAAGATAATGTCACACATTCTCCAGGTGCCTGTTATCAAACATTTACCTTGATAACCCTACCAAAAGGGTTATGGTTTATGGCGCAGGAGCTGGGCTGTGAGTTGAAAACCGTGAGTATTTTTCATTTCATTTTTCATTTCTTTTGTTATTGTTTCACCGAATCTAGGGAAGCACAATGAAGTGGGCAGGTTTCGTTATTCTCTGCATTTTCTTGAGCTACTCCGAATGTGGTCTAATTCACCACCACGATTTGGGTAAAAACCTGGATTCTCTTGATCATACAAGATTACAGTCCAAATACGAAGCATGTGATATTCTTTGATTATTGTCCAAAATTTTTAACAAAACCATGTCTTTGTCTGGATATAGACTCTTCCTCAGAAGAGGAATGGCTTGGGACAGACGATGACTTTGTTCCTGGACCAGAAATCGTGGCTGTAGACGATAGTTTCGAACCGGATTTTTCGGAAGAGATTGTGGGCGGTCTGCCTCCCCCACAATGGAAGGCCTTTCAAGAGGTGTATCTGCCTGGAATTGTCCTCCAGCCGGTAGAAGACATTCCGTCTCTTCCCGAACTTTGGACCGAGTTCATTGCCTTCTTTGACGGGGATGTGATCGACCAATTTATTGATTTGAAAAACCGCACAGATCCCGACGCAGCCCAGCTCCTTTGGGACACGGAGAAATATTTGCAGAGCCAGAACGCCAGCATCATCGTCACTGCCTTCTGGAATGACCTCGAGTTTCAAGATGTAAGATTTGTTGAGGAGAATGCTTTGATACATTTTTCCCAAACGGAACTGCTAATATTAAAAATTATTAATTATAAATGAAACTCCTGATTACTTCATGATGTCCCTTTTGTATGCCCAGGCTATATTCTACCTATACGCAAATGGCTTGGTGGAAATCTACGACAAAATCAATGATATTCATCGTCGTTACGGCTGGGAATTGGTTGGTCCTCCACCCACTGAGTATATTCCTTTTCCGAAAAGGACGGAAAGCGTTGAGTTGACGGGTAAATCCGTTAGGCTTGGCCGAAGAGCTCCAGCGCTGTTCCAGGAATTTTTAGACATGCTGCATCTGGAAGACGTTCGACTCTTCTTTCATCGACATTATGAAACTGACGCACTGCAAAATCTATACAAGCGTTTTTCCAACTCGAATTTTGGAGAGCACTACCGGGAATTTAAGAAACTACCGGAACTGAACTCTCTTGGAGAGTCAATGGCCGAGGCTGGGTTTGAGTTGGAAAGTTTGAGGAAGATTGTGGAAGTGTGCATGACATGGCAAAATCACTCTTCTGTGGGCTTATCCCTTCCTGGTCATGGGCACCACGGCGTGGTAGAAACTAAGATCGTCGACGCAGATAATTACTGAATTACTGAATATTTTAAATAATACAAAATACAAATATACAAAAATGATTCCAAACCCAAACTGTGTCAAACCATAATTTTATCCTTGATGTTTATTGGCTAATAAAATAAAGAGTGAATGTTTAAGAAATGGAATTGCAGAGCTACATTTTTAAGTGGATTGACTTGTAATTTAAATCAAACGAAAGTAATCACAGAGACGCCAGAGAGGCAGAGGAATTGACGACGTATGTGGCACTTTGAATTTTAGAAATCAAAAACGTGGGTAAAAGGTCCATTTGTTTTCACATTAAGAATCTGCCGAGACCCATAAATCCCGGCTTGGACACTGCCCCGATTGAAGCCTTCCACATGTTGCCGGACAAGGGCATTGACTAGCTCTTGGAATAGCTCGGCTCCAATTGGCTTGGACACAATCCCGTGATACTGGACATTCTTCCCTTTCAATTTCCCGCCTAAGGTCGCCTGAGGAATGAGCAGAATGTCACATCTGTCCAGTTCGCTGGCTGATTTCCTTCCAGGAGTGTCGTCCTCCGATTCGGATAGCCGTGCTTGTAGAATACTTTTAGCTATTACATATAAAAATTCCCGTATTTTCAATTTCGACATGAACACCATATCGCGTTTATTAATTAAAATGGCAATTCTGTCAGAAGTAATACTGCAAAATTTTAAAATGATACGTTTAAATCAGATTAAATTACCAATTTGATCAATGCAAGCAGACGAGGCTCCTTGAAGGAAACAAACGAAGACCACAACGCCTCTGTCAATGCTCACGGCTGGATGGTTCGTATCAAAGGATAACTGAGCTTGGTTGCATTGTTGAACAACAAGGCGACAGACCTTGTCCTTGAGCTTCAGACTGTCGTTTGACATGGCTAGGTCACTCATGTTCCCAAATTTCGTCTCCAACCTCCAACACACAGCTGATGAACTTGATTCCTTCCTGGTAAGGTTTTTCAATTCTTCGAAATTTTCAAATTAAATCCCATATATGAAGGTCCAAAAAATTTGTATCCTGCAAAACACAGATATATGCACACTATGGAATTACTCTAATAAATCCATTATAAATGCATAATTTTGTGTTTGACATCTATCAAACACAAATATTTAGCATTTTAACGATATATACAAATAGTACGTTACTACGTATTAATAATAATTTTTATAATTTATTAATCTTATCCTAGATCTATTATAATTACAATAATTATTACTAAATACATACTAAATGATAATTGATAACAATGATTTGAATACCTTACCTAATTTCACCGTATTTGCTGCCAATTTAGCCGTAATTGTTCCCGTTTTAGTGAAACGGTTTTATCTGCAAATTTTCAAAGATATACTTTTACAATGTCTGAAATCGTTTCATGGAGACTCAAATAGCACGCGAATTTGCGAAATGCAACAAAGGAAACAGAATTTTTTATGGTGTTTTCATGAAAGACGATGAAAACGCAAAACACTGGAAAATACCAAATACTTACTTTTATTTTCCGTTCCCGCCATTCCCGTATCGTCCTTGGCAAACGTAAAACGCAACTATAATATGCAGCAGCAGCAATAGACAAAAAAAAGAACCGGAGCATTGCATTAATTTAGTATTAATTCAATTAGTAGTTTAGTTAGTAGTGATTAGTGACTGTGAAATTGTGATATGGTTAATAATTTATTATAAGTATAACTAATAGGGAATGCATAAATATAAAATATAATGAATAATGACATTATATTATTATAAATTATAATTTATAATATGTACCATAGATATATGTAGCTATAACAACTAGGACGAAATTTAACAGTTATGGCATACTTTTTGTGTGTTTATGTGTCTCATTTGGAATACTTTTATTCACTGTTTCGGTATCAGATTATCAGATGTGTTTAGGCATTTTGGGTGTGTGACTAATACGGCATATTTATGGTATATCTTATATCTATTACATAATAGTTACGGTAGGAAGTGTTGAGAAAGTACCCGCCATGGGATTACGTAATTACAGAGTTTTAATTAACGAAGTATAGCAGAGGATTGATTCAAAATTGCAAAAGACTTCGTTTCTGTATGTATTCATGCAATTGCCTGGACGATTTTTTTTATGGTTCCAGCAAAAAAAGTAATGAATCCTTATTGGTCACTGCAATCATCCTCGTGATTGGTGGGGGAAGGAAGGGTGGAGCTATTGATTGGGGAAGGAAGGGTGGGGCTATTGTTGGACTGACAATCAGTCTGCGCTGTAAGAGGATGTGGCTCCTGCTCCCATTCGCCATTCAATTCCAGGAGATCAGCGCCAATGAAGCTAATACTGCCTTGAGTTTGTGGTTTGAAACAGTAGCAAGGGGCGACGGGGCGATTTCGCCGGTTCTCTATATTCTCCAGGTTTGCCACTGGACCCTTGTACCGAATGAATGCCTCATGTTTCTTGAAATCCGTCAGCTGGTCCTTCCTGTTGTAGTTGGATTGCTACAACAAACATTTCTTGCCATGTTAAATTTCCGTTCAGTTTGCATACTATTATGTAAGTACATACATAGCTATATGTGAAAAAATACAACAATGAACAAATAAAGCAACAGCGTAAAAAATATCTAAAATCCCTTACTGCTCGCTTGATCCGGCGGTACATGTGACCATTGAGGAGGGCGCGGTCCATGACTTTCACCCTTTCTTTCTCCGTTTGGACAGGAAGTACTTGCTTGGCGGCTGAGCCCTGGATAAAAGCAATGTTTTCCATTACAACAGGACTCGTCAAATGCATGGACATTATAGTGGCTTTGGCGTGACAACTAACAACTACGTTCACAGAACCTTTTACAAATAACAACACACCGAATTTTCTATATAACATAGAGTGCGCTGAAAATCTCACAGATTTCTACAATTCCTGCTATCATTGAACATCGCGGGCATTTCGCAAATCTGCAAAGTCTGTGATTTCAACGAACCCATTATGGACGTTATTTTGTAACTGTTGACTTTCTCCATAACGGTTCCCCTTAACTCAGCAAATTTTCCCCGTTAAAACGAAAAACCGTTATAGAGAACAGAAATGTCTATGTTAACAATTGGAGACAGTTTTTGAGGGAAGCATTTTCTGTCACCATCATAGAGAGAAAACCGTTATAAGGGAGCCCGTTACAGAGAGGTTTGACTGTATAGTCGGCTCTCTCTATAACGGTTCCCCTTAACTCAGCAAATTTTCCCCGTTATAACGAAAAACCATTATAGAGAACAGAAATGTCTATGTTAACAATTAGAGACAGTTTTTGAGGGAAGCATTTTCTGTCACCGTCATAGAGAGAAAACCGTTATAAGGGAGCCCGTTACAGAGAGGTTTAACTGTATAGTCGGCTCTCTCTATAACGGTTCCCCTTAAATCAACTTTATTCCTATACAGTGGAATCTCTATATGACGACTCTGAAGGGAAGGGCATTGTTACAGGGAACCTTGTTATATAGAACACTAAATATGCACCTTACATGTACGAGGGGCTGGAAAAATAATCTTGTAACAGAGAAATGTTGTTATAAAGAGACTTGTTATAGAGAGACTCCACTGTACAGCGAAAAACCGGTATGGATAACGGAAAACGTAGAAATTTATATGTTAACAATTAAAAAATGTTTTAACAGAAGCCACTTCTGTCACCGTTATAGATAGAACTGAAGCTGTTATAGCGAGAGCCGATTGTATGCGTATAAGCTTGACTTGATGGCTATTGTTAGCTATTGCCACAGTGAAGTCTGTCTACAATAAGTCTCTTTATAACAGCATTTTTTTCCACAGTTCGTACATGTAAGGTGCATATTCATTGTTCCATTTGTTCTATACACATATGTAACACATAACATTTCCCTGCGCGTAACAATATGTTTTCCTCTTCCCTTCAATGTTTTTATAGAGAGACTCCACTGTATGTGCTATTACGCTTTAAAAATTGGGTACATGAGGCCATAATCGGGGATTATTACGTATATGCGCTGCAGGGGAGTTTCCGGTCTGCGCTGCCATGGCGTGGGCAATCTACGAAATGGCGCTTGGAAATACTCCAGGCGCACGGAGTCCGTCCAGGTGGAGCTGGTGGTGCATATTTTCCCGCCCTTTTTCCGGTGAGTTTGGGGTGGAACCTGAGAGGCCTGCGATTTGAGGACCCAATCACAAGTGTCACAGCTGGTGTTGGAGCTTGCGCTTGCGCTCTTTACCAAGTCCATCTCCGACCTGTACCTTGACTGCAATTTCCCGTATCTCTCCATGAGCGGTGGCGGCATCACGAATTTACCCTTGAGTCTCTCCATAATTTGAGCCTGAAGCCTGGACTCACTTTCCGATTTGGGCCGACAGCCATTTAGCCTGAACTTCTGTAAAAATTAGATTTAATGGATTTTTATACAGTTTTCAGTCAAATTTGTGTAACTATTTTACCTGACTAAAAGCCTGAGGGTGAGCACATTTAGGGACGCTTTTGTTAGATGGAATGGGATGGACAGGAAATTCATCTTCCAGAGTTGTCCCCGATTTGAGGGATGAAGTTTCTTCTCCTTCCACGTTTTCGGATGTACATTTAAATTTCACCGTTTTAATTGGCTTTTGAAGATCGCCATCCCCACTACCATGTAGAAATTCTGGCGCAACAGTTTCTCCGGCCCTGGCACTCTCCTTGTCAGATCCATGTCCTTGATTCTGAACGATGGCCGAGGCGGTCTTGCCCCTGATATCTGGAGAATCTACTTGATCTCCGCCACCACTGTCTTCTGCGTGGAAAAAGGCGGACACAAACGGGTGACAACGGTGGATGGAGAATGCATTTCGAGAGCGAATACGGATTTGTCGCTCCATCAGAAATTTTTGTTTATATGCATGTGATGCGGTGGTCCAGGACGTCAGTCAATTCAGGACTCATGCAATTCATTAATTTTTCATGTTTTTTGTTTCAATATTATTGTTTTTCGCTACTGAAAAAGCACTAGGGTAGGTAGGGTCAAGGGGTCAAGTGTTCAAGTGACAATGAAAACATGACCAGTATAGTTGATGGTAAAATGACAATATTATTGCAGATTAATGCAGATTTTGCAGAATGTAGTTTTTTGTAGTATATGCATTGCAGATTTGCAGTTTGCAGTCTCTGCCGCTCTGCCATCGACGTTTTGTTTTGTTCCATGCTCCTTCTTTATTCTTTGTCATCAACGAAAAAACATGTAAGTATCTAGATAGATGTTATGTATAAAACTTCTACTATACTCTACTTATTGCTTATACTTTATTTTTGTTTTCATGAATCCATCGGAACAAAAATGATAACAACTTCGATCACTTCGATGTAAAAAAAAAAATGCATTATATTTAAAAATGTTTTATATTCGAACCATATTCGATGATTCGATGTATGTATGTCTTTTCCTTATAGACAATAGCAACTCCAGAAACAATTCAATTCAGATTTCAGATTCCGAACCAAAAGCAACCGTTCGCGTTCATGCGAATAGGAAATATCCGTTCATTATTTAAGCAAGTTTTATTAAATAAATACCTCAAAAAATATGGCCAAATACCTACATTACAACTATTCAAACTTCCATATGTACAACATACATATTACGTGCATGTACGTACTACAGTGGAGTCTCTATATAACAACTCTGAAGGGAAGAGCAAAAAATATTGTTACAGGGAAAAGTTGTTATATAGAACATAAAATATGTACTTCACATGTACGAAGGGCGGAAAAAATAATGTTGTTATGGAGAAATGTTGTTATAAAGAGACTTGTTATATATAGGGACTCCACTGTATGCAGTTTCTGGATCTTACCAACTCACAACAAAATTAAAGTGCACTCCACAACACAAGCAACCAGCGCACTGTGCGACCGGAGCGACGCGAACCTTCCGACCTTTAATTGTAAGCATTTTATCGAGGTTTGTGGCAGGAGACAAACGACGGTATACTGAATTAGCTGGATACTAAATTACAGGTTAATTGGATACGGAAACGGATTACGGATACTGAATGTTGTAGATAATATTAAAACATATTTATATGTATATAATATTTATATGTAATTGTTCATGATGTGCATACGTTAATGCATTACAATTTGCAATAAATTATAATTATAATAGGGATTAGGGAGCGAGAGAGCCGGAGAGGAAGAGGGGGTAATTAAATATGTACACAGTACATACAACAATATGTGTAGTGCATGTATGTATATACGCATGTAAAAAGGAGAATTGTGTCTCGAAAATCGAAAAGGCATATTTTGCCCAAACAAGTAGTGAGTAGTGGGGCTTTTGAAAAAAGTAGTGCATCCCTTCATAATAAAACAATTAATAAGGAATTACATATGAAAACGGAACATGAAGTAGGTCCAAGAAACCCCAAATGGATGCGATTGAGAGTGAGGTGACAACGGAGCAGTCCCTCGGAGATGCTCCAAACCCACCCAATGACTACGTCCAGAAAATCATTCGTGTCACAACGAGACAAAAACAGAAGATCAAGTATGATATTTGCGCATTGCAACAACCTGTATAAATCTAAGATGCAAATTCAGCTCAGCAGCCATTGATATAGACATTATTGTAATTGCAGGGTAAAAAATTTCGCCAACCTCCTCCAACTGTGTGACCCCATTAGATCCCGTTTCCTCCAGCAACGTTGCCTCAACTGCAACCACACGTGCACATCCGGCTTTCAAGACACAAATCTGCCCCTCCCGAATTGTCACCTCTGTCGACCATGTTGCCTCACTCACAAGGATCTGGAAGGCCCTCAAGGAGAAAGTGGCTCAGCTGAGCCTTGTCAAACTCTCAAATACATTGGCCCGGATACAAATTTCCCCATTTGTGCTGGTCACGTGTCCTCGTCCAATTTTAAGCCCTATACATCCGAAGTGGGTGAGCAGGGCCCTCCATACGACACCCGAGAATGGGGAGAGCAATCTGGGCGAGACACACAAGAGACGGGAGAGCAAGGCACGGGAATTCCCAGGTCGGACAAAGGGCTAGGAGAAGGAAACGTCAATAAAAGTGGTTCAATGCTGGAACTAATCAACGACTTTTTCGTTGGAGCTCGACGGCGATGCTGCTGGTATTGGCTCCTCCTTCCTCTGGCCCTCCTCTTCCTCCTCCTACTCTATCCCCGGACAAGAGATGCTATTTTGGTCACGAATATTACCAATCAAACATCTTGGACGGGAGGTTCCGACACGGCCTATGGGACAGGCGATCCAAAATTCGTTATGGACAATGCAGAGGACCCAAATTCCTGGAAGAGTAAACAGGATAAAGCTACTCAAACTGACGGAGATATTGCTGGGGTCGGCGGTCCAGGGGTTTCTCCAGGTTCTCCAGGTGTTGGTGACGGAAAGGGTCAACCTGGATATGGCGGTCGGGGTGATGGAAAGCAGGATTTAGATGAGAATAATAACTTAAAACAGCCAGACTTAACAAAAGCAGACGCCTCGGGAAATGATATACGTTCTGATGTTGGTCCGGATGGAACTGGAGGGCAATCTGATTCGGGTCGTCGAGGTTCAAAAACGGGTCAATCCGGACCGGATGGCGACGACACAGGGGCGCCGGGCAAAAACGGGAATAATAATGCTGGACCCGGATCGCCAGGGTATGATTCACAGGAATCAGGAAATGCTGGAGATCCGGGTCAAGGAGGAGGTCGTGCAGGAGGACCTGGATATGTTCAAGGAGACGGTGATCCTGGACCATCAGGATATGGTCCAGGAGGTGATCCTGGAGCATCGGGATATGGCCAGGGCGACCCAAATGGACCAGGATACAATGAAGGCCGTGATGGACCAGAAGCACTCGGATCCCAGCCAGGTAAGCCCGGGTCACCGGGCTACGATTCAGGACAACCAGGATCATCAAGATATGGGGAACCAGGAATAGCAAGTGATCAAAGCGTAGGATCAGGTAGGCCTATTTACGGTCAAGAACAAGGGTCACCAGGATCAGCCGGATACAGCCAAGTGCCGCCAGGCGGATCCGGAAATACAGCTTCTGGTAGCGCCGGACCTGGTCAAGGTAGACCGGGAGGATTTGGTCTGGTTGGAATTTCTCCAGGGAATCAGGGATCGGGTGGTCAAGGACCTTTGGGTAATGGAATTCCGGGACAAACTGATTCAGCTCAAGAGCCATACACTGCGGTCAAATGTCCAACTGGAACGAATTGTGGGCGTACATTTGGTGCGGATGTTTCTGGTGGCGGTTTGGGAAGAGGTCCAGGTAGTGACCCGGGAGGGTCATACCCCAATGGTGGAGCACCAGGGATGTCAGGTCTTCCTCCTGGACCCGATTATGCGGCGTCAGAAGAGGATTGTGGGTGTCCTGGAGGACAAAATCGTTGCGGCACACGTTATTACTGACAAGTTTTTAATATGCACAAAAAATATGGAGAATCTTTCAGAGTTTCGGAATCGAATATTGATCCATGTGATTCTTTTAAGAGTCAATAAACTTGCATTTTGTATTTTTGAAATACCTTTTGTACCGTCGTACAAGTTGTACTTGTTGATTGTAACGTTTTCATTTTCACTGGCGGATAAGCAGTTAGCAGTTTTGGCTTTACAAAATCCGGCCGGACCGATTGGCGCTTTCGTCGCTGTGCTAGTAACATATGTTTTGTGTATGGCATTGGCATTGCACTTGTTATTGATTCCATCCTTCAATGTTGCATCTTGCATCTGTATCATTATCTAATAATAATATAATAATAGTTAATGCTAAATGTTGAATCGTCACGTTGAATGTGAAAGTCGAACGAATTAGTCTACTTTCTCTATTTCGCACTCCGTTACAACGATTATCTCTCTATAACGGTGGCAGAAAATGTTCCTCTCAAAAACTTTCTCCCATTGCTAACATAGGACGAACGGGGAAAAGAGATTTAGTATGCTGAATTAGGGGGAACCCTTATAGCGAGAGTTGACTGTATGTAGTATACCTGAGCAGATAAGGAATTTAAACATATCCAATTATAATAACTAATACATGTCCAACATAATGTCCGTTCGTACATACACATACACATGCACAACAAAATGCACACAATTAATTACGATCTAATGCATTTAAGCTATTATTATGTGCTTTATGATTTCGGACTTTAGTTTATAGTTTTATTGTATTGGATTCCAATATTACATATTTTGTTAAGTATGGTAATGTTAATGTCTGTATAATATATGTATATGTATACATTTAAGGAAATCAGAAAGGGAATCAGTGAACACAAGTACACAAGATAAATAAGACACTAAAGACTATTAAAAAAATTATTACAATACAGATACAAGGGAATTATTTGACCAATTTCGATTCACTTTTTCTCCCTCAATTGCCCCCAGCCCCCAGCCAGCCTCCATCCAAGTCAATGCAATTTATCCCTATTTTTATTATACTAAAATACATGCTATATACATACATATGTACATATTGTACCTACACACAGTACACACTTGAATAAACTCTAACCAAGAAACATAATTAAAAAACATAATCGAAAACAATTGATTTCATACACATACAATTCATACAAATTTTTATCGACTTTAAGGCAGGGCATCAGCATCAGATCTGGTCGGAGTCTAGAGTACCTACTTGTACATACATTTAAGTATACATTATAATTTGATGTCTTATTAAATCATAAAAGCTGGTCAAGAAAAGCAGGAAAATGAATCAAGACCAACTGGACCCAATCCTGCCATCTTTCTCCAGGAAGTGACTTTCTCCAGAGGCCTGGGTGAGACCTCTTTCCCCACGCTCCATGAATAACTCACCTTCCATGTCACAATCTTGAGGGCGGTCCCAAACGCAATGAAGAACAAGCGGAGACGATGTTGATCAAAGAGTACCGCATCACATTGCCTTTTTCGGTGGACGAGTACAGGATAGGTCAGCTCTACTCCCTCTCCGAGGCCTCTTTGCACGAGACGGGAGGAGGTGAGGGCGTGGAAGTGGTTCGAAATGAGCCCTTCGACAATTATCCCATGCTCAATGGTCAATACAGCAAGGGCCAGTACACCTACAAAAAGTACTATTTGGCCAGTAAAGTCCCGGCCTTCATCCGTTTCCTGGCTCCCAATCAGTCCCTGGGTCGGTTCCTAATATTGTTACAATTTAAAATGTTTCATGGCAAAAACTAAATTAATATTATTTAACAAAAATCCAAGAATGAATTTATCTCTGACACATTTTAATTGTGCGGAAAATTCGTTAATTAAAATCTTTGTCCACAGTTATTCACGAAGAGTCCTGGAACGCCTTTCCTTTCTGCCGGACCGTCATTTCCAATCCGGGTTACATGAAGGATAATTTTGTCCTCATCATCGAGTCCCTCCACCTTCCGGGTCGGGGGAAGGAAGACAACGTTCTCCAGCTGAGTCCAGAGAAGCTCCGAGCGAGGGAGATTATCCGGATTGACATTGCCAATGACCCCATCGTGCCTTCGGACTACAAATTGGAGGAGGATCCCAAGAAGTTTACGTCCGCCAAAACGGGGCGGGGTCCTTTGGGTGAAAAATGGATGGACAGCGCCGACCCAATCATGACCTGTTTTAAGCTCGTCTCCGTCGAATTTAAATGGTTTGGCCTCCAGAACCGCGTGGAGAGCTTTGTACATAAGAGTGAGCGACGGCTCTTCACAAATTTTGGGAGGCAAGTCTTTTGTTGGCTGGATAGGTGGCATGGCATGACCTTGGAGGATATACGACAGATGGAGGACCGCATTCAGAAGGAGCTGGAACATCTGCGCAAGTCCACGCCCGTCCGGGGCATGAAGGCCAATGACTGAGGGCAAAGGCCGTCTCAAAAGATGCTTGGACGGATCGCTTTTGGGCGCATGCGCAGGATTTCTCTAATTATTATGATTTTTTAATTTGTATTTCATAAAACGCCCACTAACTAGGTCTGTATACGTAATAAAACACCAGTAGTTAGGCATAGGTATACATCCGTATTTTTTTGTACCGTCTTTATCGTTTTAATGGCGTATAAAATGTTAGCTTTTATTGCGCATCAAATGCTTAAGTTGACTTCTACATGTGCATTAGATGTAATGTTTTGTTTCATTCCGGAAGCACAATCACACAAGACATCCGCTGCGATAGCCGTAAAAATTGTTCAAATGAGGAATAATTGTTCTGTTGAGGGCATCATCTTGCTCCAGGATTTTTTCCGTGGATTTATTTTGTGCCGTTTTAATTCCTGGAGAATGAACCAGGAACGCATTGTCCAAGACGCAAAATTCATAGTACAAGAGACATAGGACGTAGCCCTGCTGGAATAGAAAACGGTGAATGAACATAATAGGTTTCATTTTTAGCCTTTCGTATCGGTTACTGTACTTTCATGTCGAACTTGAAATAGTGCTTGAAATTGTATTTTTACAAGTTGGTATTTGGACAAAATTCGAACGTGATTGATAAGCCACGATTGGGATAATTACCAAATTTCAGGTTCCAAATTACCAAACTCCTAATTGAAAGCGTACTCCGGGAATGAATTTGAAATTGAACTAATCATTAAAAGTAGGGAGTACAAAGCGATTTTAATGTTGATTATGTAAATCAAGTTGTTTTTGGATTAGACGGCAAGGAACAGTATGCTAAGCAAGGCACTGACAATCCAGGACTCGAAGAGACTCTTATTCTGGAATTCCAGATTGTTATTAGGAGTAAAATAATCCCAGCAATTCCCAGCAATCACTAAAATAACAAAAACCCCAAAACGATCCATAATCATCTTATTTTGGGCAAAAATAACCTTCAATCCCAAAATAAAAAAGGGAGATTATATAGTTTGGTACATGATCTGGTACAAGTAAATCAAAGCATTAAAATTTTATGCGTTAGCAAATTTTAAGTAGAAACTAGTTTTATCAAGAAACGAAATCGTAAGTAAATCCGCTTCTGAATTAAGTGAAGAATAGCAACTCCGAGTTCGGCAACGCAAATGAACGACTATTCAATTAATTGCAATTTTTTTCGATTGTATTTTTCCAAGAATCAAATGTTCACGTAGGAGTTTTAATTAAAAAAGTTCCTGTTCGAAATTGAACTTGGTCCCGAAATTGATACTCGCAAAATTGAACTTGAACTCGGAAGGAACTCTAGTGCAGAAGAATAACCTCTTCCAATACGATACAGTGGAGTCTCTCTATAACAAGTCTCTTCATAACAACATTTCTCTATAACAATATTATTTTTCCCGCCCGTCGTACACGTAAGATACCTACACGGATTAAATGTTCCATAGAACAACATTTACCAGTAATATTCATGAATATTGATGTAGATAAATTCAGGAATATTGACGCAGATAAATTCAGGAATATTGACGCAGATAAATTCAGGAATATTGACGCAGATA
>JAQGBT010003122.1:0-20854 GCA_034698585.1 Disparrhopalites patrizii | reverse complement strand
TCTCCATTTCGGTGTGGTCACTTCGTCACTGTTGTGAAATGGAGATGATTACTTCGTGAATTAGCTCTCACTGGAGATAGTCCAATAAGTTTCTTCACCGACGATATATACATAATAACACCATCATAGTGTTAAAAAAGTGAAAAGGTACTCGAAAGTACCCTTAGAAGTCGAAGGTATTTTGGAAATATTAAGAGCTTTATTATATACGTGTTTACTGTATTAATAATTTATTTCATTCTACCGATCAGCAATCAGCATCTTTTCTCCACTATTTATTTATAATTAAATAGTAATAGTAGTTACATAATCATATCTGCAACTTATATCAATCACATCAACACTATTATTACATTATACAAAGAAATATCATTATCTCAATAACTGTCGCTTGGAATAAGTTCATATTTCTTACATACGTGCGGATAAATCATGCGTATGTATATATTCATATAAAAATTAACATACGCCACTAATCACAACATCAGAAATCCGACTATACTCCATCCCACTATTTCGACTGACAAACTCCACATTATCGTAGTAAATACAATAATACAATATTATATTAAAAAAATAGCAATCTTATAATAATAAAGTTTGGCCACCCAATATTCCTTACTATAGCAACGGGACATTTAACACATAGTAATACAATACCTAATAATATATTTGTAATACACACATCTCTCATCTTCTCCCGCGACGATCTGTTTTCGATTTGCATGTGATTTTCTTGCATTTTTCATTGGACCTTGTCCTTCACGCTTACCCATCACCATAAACCTCCTCCAGATTAACATTGTCTTCTCCTGTCAGCCTCAAGCATATTCGTACGTCCGAGTTTTGAAACTCGGTTGCGAGACTACCCTCTCACAACTATTGACATAATAATTAGCTTGAACGTCCCTCTCGTACAGACCATCCAGTTTTCCGAATGTTTATATTCATCAGGATAGAAGTTTTACTGAATCCCTTCATCATAGTCAGGCGAACCAACCACCATATCATTAACATTGGGATGCGAAAAATTCCCATTTCGTGAGTTTCGCATGTTAGAACTTTGCGGTGGAGTGTTATTATTGTTTCTCATATTATTGCCATTCGGATTTTGCCAATTATTTGGTCCGCCTCTACGATTATTCCCGGTTGACACAACAGAAGATTGAATTGGGCGATTATTATTGTTATTCGCACCATTAGTATTACGTGAATTTACGTGAGTATTGCCATTATCGCCACTAGCATGATTACAACTTTCCCTTGTATTCCAAGAATTCTGTACGACCGAATTTTGAAATTGGCGATTATTATTGCTATTCCAACCTAAGGAACATTATTACGCCATAACGCTTGAACGTCACTATCCCTAGGACTCTGAAGGCTCATCTTATAATTGGGAGGCATCTTATTGTATTTCATCAATGGATGACCAGTAATTCCACAGCACATACAAATAAACCATTTTTATCACCATCAGAATGAACATTCCGAATCTTGTACGAAGCAGAAGCAGCCGCTTCAGTTTCCAATCCAAACACTTCAACATCATACTTATAAAGGATGCTCCAGACTCGCAAGAAATTCAACCACGGTCGGATTATTTCTAAGTGCTTGAGCGTCTTTCTGGAGATTTTCTCGCGACATTCCTTTGAAACGAAAATGCAACTTCCTATCTTCACTCATTTTCGGGTCCATTCGATTGACAATACTCATTTTCGGATACACATAATCCCTCGGAGTATCCACCCGCAATCCAAACTTGATTATCCGAATTTCTGGCTCCGCCAAAATACTATCGGTAGGCTCTGAAAACGTTTGTTTAATACGTGACTCAAAATAGCAATAACGCCACGAATTAAGAGCGAATATGGCCACGAATTAAGAGCGCTGCCCTTCAAAATGTATTGCATATTTTTTAACTTTCACTTATTATCCAATGCATAATGAGTGTGTGTCGAATTAAATTCCAATAGCCAATTGACGGTTGACACCTTTCCTTCGAACTTAGGCAAATTAGCCAAAATCTGTTCATGGTGGAAAGTAGCCATTTTACAAATGTAATAGGGAAACGGCAAAGTGAGAGGCGGGGTGAACTTTGAGCGTACTACCGCAATGTAATACAAATACACTGTATTATATTGGAATTAAAGTTAAATCACGCGTAAAAGAAATATTTAATTCTCCTGATTCATAAATATAGATAGAACATACATTAGTAGATACTGATTCAAAAGAATTCAAATAAATTGTATTTGTTCGTAATACGTTTATAAACTACCAACTGATTATTGGAAATCCATTCAGATGATTGAAACCCATAAGGAATGGTTAATTCAAAATGAGTGTCCTTTTCAAAACTCTTCACAAAATTCTTTACTTTTATGTAAATTACCATAACCAATGATGACGTCGATGACTAAATCATTTACCATGCATTTAATACTTATACGATATCACTTCAAAATTCATAAACTCCATTTTAAATTAAATCAGGCGAAAGTAGGTCAAATACGCATCAACCATAAATCAACATATTTAGGTTAAAAAATTCACCCTTAAATGCATCTCGATTCAATTTAAAAAATTAGATCAAAAACTGGTCAAAAATAATTCAAAATTCTTCATCCTTTTCTTAGAATTCATAAATTAATACTCATATACGCATTTAATGTCACTTGAAATGTATCTCCAGTCCTTCAAATTTGTTGATTTCAAAAATATCCTCGAAATTGTTTTTCGAAAATCGACCGATCGAAAATATAAAATGTTTAATTTCACAAAAAATAATTTTTTTCAAATTTATTTGTGAAATTATGTATAATTTATATACCCAAATTACGATAAATGTGAAATGTACCAACGAATTACCCGGCCCCTTTATATATTTGGCTTAAAACGGGTGACAGTGTCCAAAAGATCAAGTAAAAATCAAAGCAATTTTCACATACGTCTTTATTAAATTAATTACGCAACCATGAATGAAGATTTTATTATCAAACAAAATCTAAGATCCATTATCACCATGAAAATGATAATGCATTCTTAGGTGTTATTGTAGTTATTAGTCATGATGTCAAGAATCATGACATAAAATGAACTAAAATAAATCTTAAATAAAATGCGGCGCGATGGTAATGCGACGCGACGGTGTAAGACATTCAAAAATGGCACAGTATACTAATGTAAGGTCATGCCGCATACGTCGCCGAATGAGATTGACGGATCCGGTTTTTATACTGCTCTTTATTTTACAGTCCCGTTCTCATTTGTCGCGTTAACATTGTTGCGTGAAATCGCATGGTGGGACTTTAACCAGTGGGCCGCACTCGTATTTTTATAAACACGGAAAAAGTGTGGATTTGGACCCTGGGTACACGGAGGAAAATCGTGAGCTTGACACAGAATCCATTTTTAGTCGCCGTACCGCACATTCTAAGGCAAGTAAATACACTACAGCTAAGTCTAGACGTAGTGCGTTGCTAAGGAGAAAGTTGCTTGCTGATTTGCATGCATCCAAAAACAAATTCAACACGCAAAAGACGAGGTGATGGTAAAGAGTCTTGAGAGGAAACAACTACGTATAAAGAAAAAGCTAGAGATTGAGCACGCAGAACTCGAACAATCTCTTGACATAGACGACGACGACGGCTACAGACCCTTGACGTGGTAATAGAGAAACCTGTCTATTTAACCAACAAGGTCGAAAGTTGGTTAGAGGGTGAAGAGGGCGCGAGGCGAGTAATTACCAGGAACGGTAGTAGGCAGCGTTAGGCGTGGGACAACAGACCTTCGGGGCTTGTTGGCATAATGATAGAAAGCAATAGAAAGATGGACAAATTCCTCCGTAGGCAGACTGTGTCAAAGGACCTCCCGTATTTCAATGGGTACATTCATGAATGGCCAATGTTCTCGCGGAGGTTCTTCAGGACTACTAAAATGCTAGGGTTAACGTACGACGAAAATCTGTTCAGGAAGGAAAAGGCTCTAGAGGTTAAGGCGAATAAGGCGGTGGTCGCGTTATTAGATTACCCAGACAACGTCTCACGAATAATGGAGGTGCTGGGACGGCGATTTGGACGAGCAGATCTCATAATGAAGGCTCTCACTCAGAAGGTCAAGGCTAGTGAGTCGCCGCGGGAAAACAAGCCTGAGACTGGTGGACTTTAACGACAAGGTAGAAGATCTGGTACAAATGGCAAGGTCACAGAGAAAGTCGGGACACCTCACTAATCCTCAACTGTCGATGATTTGGCAAGTAATCTTCCTCCATATCTTGAAATGAGTTGCTCACATCTAATTTCTTTGAAGAACGAGCCGTCGGTGAAGTTGCTGGTTGTCACAGGTTGCCATGGCGGCTAGTCGGATGTCGTCTAACAAAAGCGTCGAAATTGCCAACAGAAATGATATGTACGACCGAAACAAGAAAATGGTACATACTACCATCGAAACGTTCCCGAAGGAGTTGAAATGCCTGAGATGTGATGTTGACGGCCATAACATCTTGAATTGTTGTGAATTCAAGATGCTATGGCCGAATGTTGAATTCAAGTAAGATCTTGATGCCAAGTGGAAAGTCATCAAGGGAAAGAAACTTTGCATCGGTTGTCTGGGCATAGGTCATCATTTGTACAGATGCAAGAAGTCTTGTGGCAAGGAAGGTTGCAAAGCACCACATCATCCACTTCTCCAAGGAAATGAACGAAAGGATGGTGTAAAGTCCGAAGTAGAACCGAAAGAAATGGGAAGTTGGTGCGCCCTTGCTAATGACGGTACGTCAGATGTTTTGCTTTGCATATTACCTGTTTGTATTTAGGGCCAAGGGGGGCAATGTTAATACCTACTTATGCTTTTCTGGACGACGGCGCCACTGTCACTCTCTCCGACAATGGAGTGGCGGATAAATGCGGGTTACAGGGACCTAGTTGCGGTTTATGTCTATCATGGACGAACGGTGTGACCCGTGAAGAAACGGAATCGAAGCGTGTCCGGCTGAATGTTTCGGGGGTTGCTGACAATTGCAGGAGGTTCACTCTGGATAATGTACTAACAGTAGAAGACTAAAGCTACCGATTCAGAGCGTGAACGTGGAGGATCTCAGGCGACAGTATACTCACTTGAGGGGTATCAATTTTGAATGGATTTACAAGACACGACCCATGGTACCCATCGGTCAAGCTAATGCACACCTCCTTACCGCTAATCATGTGATTGGAGGACACGAAAAAGCTCCGTTGGCATCGAAATCTCCATTGGTGTGGGTCGTTCATGGTAATACAAAGGCGGGCACGGGTGGTGCATCCTCACTTATGGCCGTAGTTTCTAATGGAGATGATGAGTTGACGAGATTTATCAGGAAATCTTTTTCCACAGAAAGTTTTGGGGTTAAAGTGGGTAATACTCTGAGAAGCAACTTGGACGAGCGAGCATTTAACATTTTGGAGAATACTACAGGACGGATTGGCGACCCTTTTGAAACTGGTCTCCTCTGCAGGACTGACGACATGGTTCTTCGTGACAGAAAAATTATTATAATACAGAGGCTTCGGTGTGTGGAGCTTAAAATGGATAGGAGCGAAGAATTTACCAAAACCTACTCCGTGAAGATACAGGTCTTCCTTGACAAAGGGTATGCTCGTGAGCTGTCATCAGAGGAAACATCCGTGACGACTTCACGGACTTGGTATTTACCTCATTTTGCCGTAACAAACCCTAATAAGCCTGGCAAAGTGCGGTTAGTGTCTGAGGCAACTGTAAAAGTCGATGGTGTAAGCTGGAATGACTGCCTGTGCTGCTTGCTCCCCAACATCCGCCAACTATGTAAAGAACCTCAACGCTGAAGAATGGAAAAATGAGTTTCCCCTAGTCTACGATGCTGTACTACGTCAAACGTACGTGGACGATCACTTGGACGGTGGCGAAGACGTGGAAGAAGTATACAGACACCTGAAAAATGTAGTAGAAGTTTACCGCTAGGGAGGGTTTCGGATTGGCAACGGGGTGTGTTCTTCCCGTGATATTTTGACAAGATTTCCTCCAGAGCTTCGGACAAAAGGCAACATAGACTTCACGAAAGAATACAACATGCCAACGGAGAGAGCACTTGGGCTGCAGTGGGACCCCAAAAGTGACTTCTTTTTTTAAATATGGGTTTCATAAAGTTGACCAGGCGGTTTTACAGGGACGCGTGCCCACGAAGAAGGAGGTGTTGCGAGTTCTGATGTCCATTTTTTAACCCGTTGGGATTCGTGTCACATGTCCTGGTAAAAGCCAAAATACTCTTCCAGGAGATCTGGATAGTAGGGTTGGGTGTGACAATGAGCTGTCAGAGAAGTTATACCGGGTTTGGCGGGAATGGTTGGGTGAATTAGAAGCCATAAAAGAAATAAGGATTCCTCGCTGCTATTCTTACGGATCGAACACCAGCTCCGATATGCAACTTCATGCGTTCTGTGTCGCCTCGGAAGAAGCATTTGCCACGCTTCTTCCCCTACGGTTAAAGAACGGGAGAGAGGTGACGACTGCCCTAGTTGGATCCAAGACAATAGTTGCTACTCTCAAGAAGTTGTCCATTCCACGCATGGAACTGCAGGCAGCGGTACTCGGGTCACGAATGGCAACTACAATGACGGATGAGTTAAATTTAAAAATTAACAACACTTATTACTGGACAGACTAAATGACTGTCTAATGCTGGATCCGGTCCGATTCCCGACGCTATAAACAGTTCTTCGCCCTGCGGATAGGAGAAATTCTGGAGAATTCGGATGTAACGGAGTGGAAATGTGTGCCTACCGAAATGAACGTCGCCGACGATGCCACTACTTCGAAGTGTAACTTCAGGAGTGACTCGCGTTGGTTTGTGGGTCCTGAATTCATTCAGCAGGATGAGAATTTGTGGCCGAAGGAAAAGAAGGACGTGTTAGAGACGACGGCGGAAATGAAGAAGAGTGTCTGCACAATTGAAGTCTCAGAAATGCACGGATGCTTAAAGATTCTTCCTGACGTGAGTAGATTTTCTCTTGGAAACATCTCATCCGTACAACGGCATGGCTCAGGGTTATGGGATCCACGCGATGGGGACTGCGCGGGACATTAACGATGACAATGGACGCTGTCAAATGGGCGGAGGCGACATGGTTCAGGCGACTACAGTGGGAATGCTACGAACAGGAAGTAATTGCAGTATCAAAAGGGCGGGCCGTCAGTAAAAAGAGTAAGCTTCATAATATTAAAATTATAATGGATGAGAATAGGCTTTTGAGATATGACAGGAGGTTGACGAATGCCGATGGATTATCACTGGAAACGCGGAGGCCAATAATCATGGACGGGAAACACCGGCTGACAGACGTATGAACTCGTCCATGAACTGTTCCATCACTAAGGAGTAGAAACTGTTGTCCATCATGTCCGTCTACGATTTTGGAGGCCAGCCGTAAAGACTGGTGAAGAAGTGTTTCTACAAATGCTAGGTATGCAAAATTCGTAAGGCGCAACCTGTACCCGTCGAAATGGAGGCCCTCCCAGGGGCAAGAGTAATGCGTCAATCCCGCCCATTTATGGAAGTTGGTCTGGCCTTTTTTGGCCTCTCTACGTGACAGTCAGTAGACGACGAGAGAAGAGATATGGCGATTTATTCACGTGTATGAGCATAAGTGCTGTTCATCTGGAGTTAGTTTCCTCCCTATCTACTGACGGAGCCATAAACGCCATCAGAAGATTAAGCAGCAGACGTGAGCAATCAAGAACCATATATTCGGATATTAAAACAAACTTCAAGGGAGCTAATCGAGAACTACGGGAGGTTCTAGAGCAGCTGAATCAGAAGGAAGCGAGAGATAAAATGATGGTAAGAGGTGTCGACTGGAAGTTCAACCGTCTAGCTAGTCCTCATATGGGGGAACATGGGAGCGTCTCATTCGGTCTGTGAAGATATGCTTGCATAATGTGCTCCACGAACTGTTCCCTTCAGAAGATACGTTGACGACGGTATTGGCGGAGGTAGAATTTATGTAGAATTCCAGACCTTTGACAGAGGAATCTGTGGACACGGTGTATTTAGAATCCCTCACCCCCAATCACTTCCTCATAGGAACTGACTTCATCGCTGGACCTCCAGGCTATTTTGATGATCAGGACTTGATACTAAGGCGACATTGGAGATTTGGCCAAAGAATGACAGACTTATTTTGGAGACGGTGGCGTCGTGAATATTTACCATCCCTCACGACACGGGCGAAGTGGCACTAGATGGTACCTCCTCTTCAGGTCGACGGCGTGGTTTTGGTGGTGGACGGAAACCTTCCAAGGAACACGTGGTCAATGGGGAAGATCAGAGTTTACAAAGTCAGGGTTTACCCGTGAAAAAACGGTCAAGTCCGAGTCGATGTGGAAACGAAGGACGGTGTCTTTAGAAGACCAGCAGTAAAGATTTGAAAATTAGACGTGAAAGCTGATGATGAAAAGAAAACTTCTTTTATGGGGGGAAGTTGTTGCCGAAGAAATAAATACGTACATAAATAGCGGGAGGGTTTTATTATGTTGCCGTTGCGTTATGTATTTGTAAAATGTTTGGTTATGATCGCAAATGTATGTTGAAGATGTGCAGGATGAAAAAGATAACAAGGGGATGAAATTCATTCCGCGTGGAAACTGGAAAGCGTATTGTTCACCATAAAAGGCTGGATATTAGCTAACGGCTCTAGGTAGGCTGTTGTTGTGTATTAGAAGGGTGGGTAACTGGAGAAAAATTAATAAACTACAAAACAAATAAAACTTTCACACGACTTAATAGCTTTGGGCATATCTACGGGAAAATGCAATGTGAGGCTCATTACTTCTCTCTTGTCGTTGCAAAAATCATCATAAATGTGGCGCTTCTTTCACCCGATCGGCAAGTACATCTTGTCATGATCTACTGTTTCGCGGCAATAATGATTCGGTTCTTGGTCATAGTTACTAAATATATGATGCTCCGGCTCAAATCCCGGCCTGCAGCCGAACTGTTTTTCCATCCGAGATTTCCAGGGGGTGAACAAAAGTACTTTTGCATACTTTGATGCGTTTTTCTTGGAGTAGCAGAAAATAGACCCATTTGATATTTTCACTTTCCTGTGTATCTTTATCTACCATTGACAAGGTTATGAATAAATTCTTTTTATCAGGTGTCATACTGTAGAAATGAATATAGATGTTGGTTTGGTGTTCTTTCATGCATTCGATGGTTATGCAGCCAGGTGATTAACATCCAGAGCAGGATTTTCCATTAGGAAACTATCGATCCTTGGTCATAATGTCTTCTTGTTCTGCTTTCCAAGTACTAATGTTTCCCGAATTATGTTTCCGGAGCTCCGCAAGCGTAATAGCACATCGATGAGGAACCAAATCACGAATATCTATTTAATCGAGATGCCTGTACACTTTACCGGCTTGTTTTCACAGCGCGGTTATAGCACCAGTTAAAATGCATCGTCCCTGCGCATATTTCAACACCAGAAGTGCCGGATTGGTGCTGTCCTGCCGACGTATGTCCTACGCAGTTTACGCTTCGGCAAAACTGCACCAAACCGACACTTCCAGCTTTCAATTATGCGCAGGGATAATGCATTTTGGCTAGCGCTTTAACTCAGCAGTGAAAGCACGCCCGAAAATGTACGGCCCGGCGGCCATAATTTGAGCTTGTCCGACTTTAGGATTAGAGTTGGTCGTGCTCGCTGCCGACACGAGTCCCCATCATTTAGTCAGGAAAATTTTCGTCAGGGGCCACAGAGTTTACTAAAATTGGAACCTAAAATAACCTAAAAGAATTGAAAAGAAATCAAAGAGTAAGCCACTGACGAAATGCTTGACTGACCAAATGTCGGGTAACGACCGACACTTAGGTGCTTGTAGTGGAGCTTACGAATTTAATGCCAGCTATCGCTCGTTTCTCTGAATACATTCGTACCGTCACATGCTCACCCATGTAGTGGCAAATGAGTGTCATATGATATGATTTCTATGTGAAACTAATTGGTTATGAATACATTAGGCTTTGTTTTTTTGAAACCACACAAACAATGGTGAAGAAAAATTCTCATATATCTTGATGGAATGTACATATATATATTAAACTTTTATGGGGAATTTTTTAGGGTTCATGATTGGTGGGAAAATTTTGATAGAAATCCTCGAAAATAAATATTTAGGTGGGACTAGTTGAGGTAAAAATCGTAGATCCTTGGTACCCCTTCGATGTTGCCATTGCTCTTTTCTTCTCACACTCTTTTTCTCACGCACCCATATGTATGCATATGTGCGTGGAAGAAAGAGACAGAGAAACGAAGCGGCAACCCCGCATATCTTATACATGGAGTGTACATATGCACACAGTTTTCGGTTTTTTTAATATTTCGGTGCCGGCGCAAGTCAAAGTCCATGATATGTTTTACCAGCACATACTAAATAGTCATTACTAAGATTATTGTAAAAAAAATCGTGGACTTTTACTAGTCAAATCGGGGGTTTTATTAACATGGAAAAATTCGAGTATTCCCCGATTTTTTTACATTTCCGGGTGGAAATATTTTTAAAAATTTACTCCTTAGTGGTTATATAAATTTGAGATTTGCGAGAAAAATTTCCCGTTGACTGAAAAAAATTAAAAACGTTTTCCACTTTACCCGGGTTTTCTCCTAAACCGTTCAGGAAAAAACAAAAAAAATAAAGCCAAAATTTTTTATTTTATATGAGTATCAGCTCTGAATTTTTTCAAAATTTTTGATGAGATGAAGTTTTTTGCTGTACGTTTTCAAAGAAACAAAGCCATCACGTTTGTGTAGTGACGTGTGATCACCATTATCTTGGCATCTTATTTTAATTGTATTTACTTTGTGCATTTACAGCTTTTGGTGAAATGCCATAATAAGCGTCGCCCTTACAACCACACATTATTGTAGTATTTATATAACTGTATTATAATTGTTTTAATTCACTGAGCATTGAACAATTATTTTAATAAATGACTGACATTAATAAATAGAATCGAGGGTATTAAACAATAATGCTTTCCTAGCACATCTAGGAAAGAATTAGGTTTTATCATTTGCTGTAGGTATTAGTTAAACCTGTTAGAAAACGAACTGCGCCGCAACCAATGTAAACATACTTTCTAATCGTCCACACGTATACATTTTTCCGTTCCACATGAATTTTCCTGATCAATCCACGCTCGGATGATAATTGACTGCCTACTTGGGACTACCTGCTACTCTCTCCAATTCGTCATAGAATCTGCATAGTACTCTATATATAGTAAGCATTTCAAGCGCTCATTTCTCATACCGCCTTTAGTGGTAATATATATGCTCAGGATTGAATGTTGTCACAGAAAATTCCACCTGTGTGTATAAAATTGCTCCTTTGAAAATGATATTAACAGGACAGTCGAATTTTTACAAGCATCCTGTATTCTTGTATAAACAGTGATTTCAAGATGAGCGGAATTCACCCCCATCTACCAATATGCTGTTTTAAAAGTGGTCCAAAATTATTTAGAGACACCAATTATTTACCGTGACAAAAGAAGTTAAGCCATGGAAATGGAAAAACAATATGTATATATACATATGAAGCGTTTGGCGGCAAAAGGAGTTAAGTCCACAGTACTAAATTAGCAGCAGCAAACAAAAAATTCAGATATAACTCTGCGAATTTCAGAGAATATTTGTTTCCTTGAAATAAGTGCTTATATAGTTGAGTCTGTAGGTTTTTTTATAGAATCAACTAAACTACGGTAGCATGGTAGGACCTTGATCACTTTGACTTGCCATCATAATAATTTCGCAGTAAATCACGTTCTACTATTTTTTTAAATTATTGAAAATTAAATTTTGCTCCGAAACATTTTTCCGACAAATCCTTATGGGAAGACATGTAAAATTTTAGTGACTACGTGGTCCCCCCTTTATAAGTTTTTCAAATCTCTGTAAATTTATAGATTCTTATTTTCGAGTGTAGATACGTAGTCTCGTTAGAAAAATGAGCGAGACAGCAATTAAAGAAACCTTACAGTGATGGACTTACCGTCTCTACACATCTACACCCAAAATGTGAATGTAAGAATTTTCGGATATTTGGAATAATGCATGGGGGGACCCTGTGGTCACTAAATTTTAACACAGGTTTTCCGATAAGGATTTGCCCGAAAAATGTTTTCGAGCATTTAATTTTCAATATTTTTTGAAAATAGCAAAACGGGATTTACGAGAAAATTATTATGATGGCCAGGGAAAGCGTTCAAGGCGCTACCATAATATTGAAGTTTTGTTTGATTACATTGGCGGAATTTGATGGAATTGGACTTAAGTCCTTTTGCTTCCGAATTAACGGTGGACTTAAATCCTTTTGCATATGGATGATTTTTGCTTATCCGATGAATGCCCGATTGAAGAAACGAAAATGGCCACGGGTTTTTTTCGTCATAGTCACGGCTTTTCCGGAAAAAACCTGGTTTTGAAAAATGTGGACTTAACTCCTTTTGCTTCCGAACGCTTCATATATGTATGTATGTATTAAATAAACAGAGAGAATAAGTATAGAGAAAGCGTCTGTAATTATTGCAGATTAGTTCCCTAGTGGCCATCTTTATCCTTGTACTCAACACAGTCGAAATGAGAAATTGATGAATGGCTAACATCTCGATGTGTTGGAGAGTCTTGAATAATCACGGAAGAGTTTTGCCTTAATACTTTGAATAATTTATTTAGCTTTAGTTCATTAGTCTGCATTGTGTGCATAGTAAATAAATATTTATACATATGTGTAGATACGAAACACGAATATAATTTATTTTCATAACATTCATTCTGAATTTTACTGGTCTTGGAACAACGTAGTGTTTTTAGGGTTTATTCTTACGGCATACGAGAATACGCATAATTCATAAAAACATGCCAAACGCATTATTTTTTATTTCAAAAATGAAAACCCAAAATGTTGCAAATAGTCACGAGCAAATTCCCATTCCCTACCAGATGAATTCTATGATTTTTTAAAACGTTATATGCGCATATAATACATTATAACTTTTTCTTAAAAATTATCTATAATCTTAGATTCGGGCGACTGGCTTATTCAAGTCTAAAATGGAAAGTACGTTACCTTACGTTCTCATTACTTAATTAAAAAGGATCGTGTTTATTATTTCAACTGTTGGCATGAAGCAAGAGCAGCACAAGTACATTCGCATTGCATTTACATAATAACAGATGTATTTGTCGCGTATCATAAATCATGTGTCACAGGTAAATAATTTATAACAACTATAGGTACCACAATTCTTACATCTATACATACGAATTGTTTTAAAACCAAATTATAGCATAGAAAGAGCAATCAAGGACACATTATTTATTGTGATATGTTCGATGTCATGATGGGTCAAAGTTTTTAAATTGTAAAAATTAGTACATACTTACGCATTCTTATGCACAAGCCCCTTGAATCAGTGATGTGATACCCAATTCCAACGTTGAAATATATTTACAAATCATTTCATTAGCAGCATTGAAAGCCTCGAAATAGACGAAATAATAGAAAAAATGTGTTTGTTTTGTTCCTTTTTAAAATTTCATAATTAAACTCGTCTCCGTAAAAAATCCCCCGCCCACTTACTAATGTCTTGAAAAAAAAGCTACACATATGTACACATATAGATATACATATAGCTTATTTAGTTGCAGCACGTACAATACCTGTATGGAGAAAAAAGAGAAATTGTCATTCGGAAGAAAAGACGAAGGGAGCAGCAGTCACCTTGAAAAGTCATGAGGAAAGGACTACATCAGTCAAAGCAACCAAAAGTATCAGGATGAGTCAGAAAGGATACCGATAGTCAGTGCGAGGCGGACGAGAGCGAGGGGAAAATATAGAAATTTTTCCGTTACCCACGAGCGCCTGTACTGTGTACGGAAATGTGTTTTACACACGCAATATGTGTTTTCTGGTGATTCTGTTGGAAGAGCAAGAGTAAGTGGGGATCGTAAAATGTCAAGAGGGAAATATATCTCATCAATTTTAATTTGTTAGCATGCATCCCTCCGAAACATTGTTGGCTAAATGAGAAGAGTTACATTCACGCAAGTTTGTTAAGCAAATCAGTATTTCCTTTTGCAACAAAATCTTTATGGCATGTGCGGTTAGACTTCTCTTCTTTGCAGTCTATAAATAAAATACTAATACTCCACACGTCCACACTGTTGTATAACACTGGAGCGGATACACTTTTTTTGGTAAAAAGAAATTGGAAGATTTCTTTGGTAGAATGTCTTGCATATTGCATATTATTTCTTCCATAATACATTTTGCTAAACATTATTTAAAAAATCTTGTTTTTCAATAAGAAATACCACAGGCATGGAAGAGAGCTTCAGGTGAATATCTAATCTCTTTTACCAGACACTTTTTGTGAATATTAAATACAAAATTACGTGGAAAGGGGAAGTGTTCTCCACAATTAACGAGTTATTATCTGTTTAAGCTATACATTACATTGAGTTAGAGAATAGTCATGGACATTAAGAAATATTTCGCGATCAGTAATGCATATGGAAAATTAAGCATTAAAAGGATTTTTTGCCGGGAATTACCGCGAATACGAAAATGATCATTTTGACGTGAAAAACTACAGAAAATAAAATCGTCAAAACAGCTGCTTCTCGTTCAATATTGATGATCAAAAATGTGTGTTGAGGGATTAGCCATCCAACATCCGAATCCGAGTTAATCCAAGGTGTTATCAAGTGCCTATAGCCTGTCCCCAATTACCCGGTTGTCCATGAGCTATAGCCACACAGCAGAATGTTCCATCTGAACGCTAAATACTAACTCAAACCCTGTGCTAAATTGCTTCACTAAAAAAGAAAAACAAATCCACCCCAAATGCAATGAACTTATGCTGTGAATCTTATTGCAATTAGAATGTGGAATTCATTACCCAAATACAATGAACTTATGCTATGATATTGCAATTAGAATGTGCAGTTCATTACCCAAATCCAAGTGACTAATGCATATTCTGCCATTGGGGAATAATTTTATTTTCCTTGTCATCAACAATGATTTGAGTACAGGATTTCCAAAATTGTCGGCAAACGAGTAACTGGACGGTAGGATGATACATGTGCGTAATTTTCCTTCGTTGAGGGGAAATTGTAAACAAAAGATCCATGCAAGAACGTCATTTATGAAACTTTAGCCTTCCAAGTAGTCGGAGATGGATTAAATTAAAATTTTTAGTATTCCACATAAACCAGATTGAAAACAACTTTCTCTGTTTCTGGATTTGAGACTCGGATTAACCAAGTGATGGAAGTAGAGAGAAGAGAGAGAGAGAGAGAGTGCAAGATACTTTATTACCAGACAGACTTCCCAGTATTTGTAGACGATGTCTGTGAGTATGCCAAACACGTCCAAATTGTGTTTTTGCACAGAAAAGGGGAGAGAGTTGTCCGGATCCATATAGACCCTTTGGTTATGACGAGCAGTTGAGAAAACAATAAATATGACAAAAACGTAGTCGTTTCCCGGAAAGGAAGAAGAAAAATCCTTCATTGCCATCGAAATGTGACGGAGTATCTATAGACATTCCATGAGAGGGGAAGCCGGGGGGTTGTAAAATTGTATGACTACAGATATTTACCGGGAAGCATCCTTTTATTTGTGGAGATGAAATGACACTTAGCTTGTGTTGGAAGGGAAGAAAGTAATACCATTTCGAAAATTTTTATTTCATGTTCATGGTGTCAGAGAGAGAGAGAGAGAGAGAGAGAGAGAGAAAGAGAGACGTAGGGGAAGACTTTGGGAGTGGAATTCTTGTCTTCCGTTTATTGCCCCGCCCTGCCGTTAGTTTTCTCAGCCTTAATAATTCCCCTCCAATTTGCTCTCTCCTGCTCAATTTCTCACGAGACTAACCCCGAAGAGGAAATGCTATGTGTATTTTTAGTTCTTTCTGCGTGACTAGAGAATCCTCTATAGAACATCCAAAATTCCGATTCCTCCCCAGTCTTTTTGAGAATCCAAGATCCGAACTGTGACGGACTCCTCCGTATATTCCTCCATTTTATATTATTTACACGTACATAAGTGTACAGGAGCAAATGTCATATTCTCTGGTCTCATCCCCCCGCTTTTTCCGCACTTCCTCGTCTCTGAGTCAAGAATTCTCAAGGAATATATATATTTTTATTAGCTCAGGACATGAGACCCGATGGCACTTTTCCCCCCTGATTTTATTGCATAATATGTTCTTCTGGGTTTGTAAATTTTTATGACGCACTTTTTCCACGATATTAGAAAAGGTTAAGGGGAAATGGAGAATGCGGAAACTTTACATTTACATACTATCAACAAACAGCCCCAATTTTAGTACTACCAGCAATAAAACACACAAGATAGAGACGGAGCGGGTACAAGCAATAAGGGAAAGTCGTTTTCCGCGAAAATGTTTTTTTTTTGCGTTCAGACAGCAAGTGTTAGTTTTTGTCGAGGATGTGCTTGCTTATTGATAGAAAGCATCTATTTAAACATTTCCTCTCCAACTCCAGCCTCCCCCCAAATCTGTGAACGTGATATCAACCAAACTTTTGGAACCGCGTGACTGCTACATTTCATTAATTTGTTCGGTCAACGAAAATTTTAGTTCTTAAGGGTTTAAATAAATATTTTTCAGCCCTTTATTCCCATGTTCCCACAACGCTGCGGAATGAAAAAATGTATTCAAGAATACCTAAATAGCTTAGGATTAGAAAACAAAATCTTCCATAGTTGTGCAGGATTTTATTCGAGAGCTAGAAAAAAACACGAACGCTATATCCAACAAGAACTGCATGTATGACGATTTTTCCTCGTCCAATTCATAAATAAATATTTTCGGTAAAATCAAATTTTTTCATTCTGGTTCCCAGAACGAAAATAGATTTATGACAGTCATATTTAAGGTTAAATTTAATGATGAATCTTGTGAAAAATTTCTGCTTGGTTTTTATTGTTATGATGCAAAATGATGAAAAATGCACATGCATTTTTTGTATGTGTGCAATGATACAAGAAACAACAATGTGCAATTTCCTCTTCTCTCATGTCCTGGGACTTGAACTAACATGGGAAAAATGAATTTTTTTAATTGGTCAATATTGTAACAGTATAGAAATATTTTTGCTGCAGAATGATTTGATTTATGACTAAGTGCACGAACACTTAGATGCAAAAAGAACTAGACGACGTAAATTCCGGAAGTTTAATAGAAATTAACAGGGTCTTCCCAGTTGCTGCGACCTGACCTAGAAATAATAAAAATAACAGGAGATACAAAGTCTGTTTTTATTTGCAGGATTGTTTTTAGAATCGAACAAAAAAGTCCGTATCCAGTTAGAGAATTGGTTAGGTTATGGAGTTTTTCAAAACATTTGAAAATGGGATTTGTTTTACTTTTTTTTAAGTTTGCACAAAAGAACAGCCATAACTTGATCAATTCAGTGCACACCTGAATGCAGCTGTTTTGATTTGATCCGCAATAAAATTTGGCACAAAACAGAGTTTTAATTTCATTTTCATTCGTTCTAGGCCAGGCGACAGCAAAGGGTAAATATATCCTGTCGATTTTTGTGAAATCATTTGCAGAATGTGCCTTCAGTAACAATTGCATGAATAGTCCGTGTATTTAGCCAAATATAATCCTTGAGTGTCGATACGATTTTATAATGATTATAGTATAATCATGATGTAATGATTTATAATGACAAAAATTTATAATGTTATAAATTTTATATAATAACAAAAATAATATAATGACAAAAAATTGAAGACAGGCCTACGGAAGAAGCCTAAAAAAACCGTCAGGGCAGACACGTAACTAAATAAAAAATGTTGAGCTTTTGCATTATTTTACCGTTTGAAAAAAAAAATTTCTAAACCGCAACAAACGTTTGGTTAGATTTCGTCCGCAGACAAAGTGTAGGACTTATCATTGGGCATTTGAGGGGTTAGGGAGGAAGAAAGGAAAGGAGAGGGAAGCACCTTGAAAAGTCATCATAAGGAAGGACTACATGAGTTCAAAGCAAAAGAGGGAGGGTGGACCCTTAAAGGATAGGAATATAGTCTGTGTGAGGCGGACGAGGAGCGAGGGAAAAATATAGAAATGTTTACAAAAATCCCTGTCCAGATCAAGGAAATGTGTTTTGTACACGCAAGATGTGTTTTCTTTTCACTTTGTTGGAGGAGAACGAGTGAGCAGGGCTCGTAAAATGTCAAGAGGGAAATTTATTTCATCACTTATAATTCCCTAATATGCCCTCAGCCAATGTGGAGGGGACAGAGAAACCATCATGAAAACTTTCCAACCAATACGGCTCCTCTTCCTCTCGCAAGGCAGGCTCCGTCCCTTCCAAAAACATTTTTTTCCCTTTTTCCACTCAACCTACCACTCTTCGACGTCCCTCGTCGTCCCTTTTTTTTTACCAGCATGTCTACCTCTCATCTCTCCGGCTTTCCCTCACGAGAGAACGAAAAAAGTTGTAAATATGAGGTGAGCAGATAGAAAATACAAAGTTTTACAAGTTTTTTTTAATACATGTTCATGGAGCACTGGAATGTTTGTCCTTGCCATAAACTTTCTCGTGCTTCTTGTAACTTTTTGACAGTGTCGTTTTATCACCGCTTGCAACTTATGTAATTAAGGGCCGTACAACATATTCCGCTCTCAACATTCATGCAGGCCGTCGGAATGTAGATTCTTTTCCTTCTGCTTCAAAGTAACTGCTTGCAATTATTTCTCCCGACATTTTTATGTCTCTTCCCCATCCACTTCAGCCGCTTTTGCTGTTTTCATACCGACTCTTTTTTTCTCAAATATTTTTAAACGTGTAATTAGCACCCTGTGAAACATTGCGGCTATTTTTGCAAATGAAATTTTTGCTCAGTATAGGCTTTTTTTCTTGTTTTCATTGCTTCTGGGTTAGATCTCAGCAAGGAGAGGCATTCTGTCCTCATGTTCAGGATTTCTGTGACTTCAGAAACAGACAGTGCACGTAGTCAAAAACAATCTTCAGTCATCCAAATTATGTTACAAATAGAACATTGTATAAGATTATTTTCACGTTTTACGTCCTACAATGTCATTGATTAAATGGAGTCGAATTGTATATTATTTTTTAAGAAGTACCCGGTGCATGCAAACCCGGCTACAAGTCACTGTGGGACTCCGTAGTTTAAGTCTTGCCTTCCCCAACGTTGAGGATTTTGCAACTTAATTAAATTACTGGTAAAAACACCACATACATAATTTGGGGGTAAATTTTTTGCACAAGAAATTAATTTGATACACATCCAAGGATAGATTTTAGCATAATTAAATAATAACATGCATTAGAAATATACAAAACTTTAGGAGAACTCTTGTGTACAAATATCTTGCTTATTTTTGTCAAAGGCTAGAAATTTTGATAGACAGTGTTAAGTTGTAGATTTACTTTCTTTTTTGTATTTCACATCACAGGACATTATGATATAACTTTAGACGTCTCGAGTTTGACTTTTAAAAACAAACAAAAGTTTCTCTTTAAACGAAGAACTAGTGGCCTCTATTTGTTATAGCACCTTATCTGCACATAAAATTGTGCTTGTATAAAGAAATGATGTAATAGAGAACTGGATAAAGAAAACAATCATATTTGTAAATATATTTACTTTGCTTTATTTTCAGAAAACAAATTATATCGCTATTTACATCATTTTGCTAAAGTCTTGTTTTATTAAAAAAGAATAAAATAGTGCTGTTAGAGATCACCTGTTCCGTTACATGTAGAAAAAAAATTAAGGTTATTGGATTTTTTTTTAATTTAAAAAATTTACGGTTGAGGGATATTTGATTTTGGCAGTAATGCTGTTATAGGAAGAAATTGCTGTTTAGGGCAACGTGGACTATTGAAGGAAAAGCCAAAAAAGGGAACCCAGGACAGCTGTTATAATAAGATAATACGAGTACTCGTATAGACTCTGCTGGTACAGAGAGAGTGAACTTTAGATTCGCAATAAAATAATATCTTCGTTTAGTTTTTCTTGTCTTGAAACCATGACATCAATACGGCGAAAGGAAGCTAAATAAAAGAGGAGACTTCAAGAAATTTGTACTAGTTCTACTTGAATTTCATGAAAATGCACACCAGCCTTTGCCTATATATTAGTACATAACAATTTCCTCGATTATTTCACTTGTAATACTCCGCACATACAAAAATTGTTTTACAGTACCAGAAACACTTCTATTATTTTGCTATACGTATAGCTACCGGATGTTTGAAATAAAAACAAACTGACTTTTCTGCTTCTGTATTACAAGACCTAGAGGCATGAACTTTAGTTCGTTAGAATGTTATAAAGGTATAGGATTTTGGAATCAGTAAGCTCAAATTTTTCGCTCAATTCTGGCAGGAAAACTTTAAAAACTTAGAAAAAATTAATACTTTCAGTATACGGTCCACGAATAAGCAGGATCTTCCCATGTTTCCCTTCTTTTACCTTTTAGTCTCTTTTTGCGCTTTTGCTTTTTGTCTGTTTTTGATTTTTTTTCTCTGTTAGCGTTCTAGTCTTTTTCTCTCTCTGTCACTATTTTAGTCTTTTTTTTCTCTCTGTTACTGTTTTAGTCTTTTTTCTCTCGTTTCGTGTTTTAGTATTTCTTTTCTCTTTTGGTCTTCCTTTTTTCTATTCTAGCTTTTTAGTCTTTCTTTTCTCTTTTGGTCTTCCTTTTTTCTATTCTAGCTTTTTAGTCTTTCTTTTCTCTTTTGGTTTTCCTTTTTTCTATTCTAGCTTTTTAGTC
>JAQGBT010003121.1:0-20855 GCA_034698585.1 Disparrhopalites patrizii | reverse complement strand
TACTTCAAATTGAATACGAATCCAGCAAAATTTAATTTTTTATTTTGCCATTTTGATCTTGGCGCGATAAAATTTGCATACTCACCTTGTTTAAAATTTGAAAAAAGTATTATGTATCCCCATGACCCCATATGTGGGCCACCCACGTATTGTATTGTCTGTTGGGCTTGTGGTGCTACATTTAGCTGTAAAATGCAGATCATAGCAGACCATCCGAAAAATTACATCTGCGTTTCTGCATTAGAACACAGATACCTGTATTGTTGTAATAGCCAAGAATAAGCCATGATCTCATTTTGCCGTTAATTACATCAAATTCCATGACATATTATAAATGATGGCCACTTGATTCCTTGTTTAAAAACATTTCAATAAGTCATGACTATTTTCTGACCTCATCATTTAATGTCTCAAATTAATCATTGTGTATCATATAGGTACACTAATATGCTAGCTACAATTCCCTTTGTTCGTGATGCTGAAGTGCATTTCAAGGATTTATGAGTGAACAAATTGACATGTTTGAGGCTTAAAATATGCTTTTAAACACCCATTTTTCTTTTAACCAGATTTCCCCAGATTTTAACAATGTCGAGAGCGTCACTAATGGTTAACATGGGGTATGTGGAATTTTGCCAGTTATACCGCCAATGCTGTCATCCACTTGATTCAAAAGTTGTAATTTATCTAGCCGGTTGGAAGCTGATTTTCACATCGAGAAATCCGGAGTACCTATTTGAAATTTGCTGTTAATGCGACGATAAAAGTGCGATAAGAACTGACAAATCCCGTGCACATTATAATCTTATCCTGAATAATAAGGACTTGTTTTACAGACAGATGGAAGCAGGACAAATCTGATAAGACATATTTCTGTGCCGAGAGTTGTTTGTTCACTTTAAAATAATATGCGTAATGTGATTACTATACGTGAAACTCAAAGAAAATCGGCCCAGCCATGCTTATTAAACAACCAATTGCCGGGTTTTTGTGGACCCTAATTGTGTTTCACGTCCGGCCGGCTGTCTGTCAAGACATTTCCGCTGGCGTGCTCTACCCCCAAGATTCTGAGAGTCGAGAAGTGAAATGTCTGGACGGAATTTGGAACTTCCGTCTCGCTCCTCGCCTTCAGCCTGACCTTGGCTTTGAAGAACAATGGTTCGATTCTCCATTGGAAAAAGTAGGGAGCAGCTCATTTATACATAAATAATTTGTTATTTTTTAAAAAATTAAATTGTTTAATTACATTGTTAAAATCGGAGAAAATGGGCATTATTTGTTGCTACTGTAAATAGAAAGGAGAAGTAGATTTGATGCCGGTTCCAAGCAGCTACAATGACGTCACCCAGAAGAAGGAATACCGAGATCACGTGGGCTGGGCTTGGTACGACCGGAATTTTCGGATTCCTCGGCAATGGCAGACTGGAAGACGAATATTTCTGAGATTCGGGGCTGTCAATTACCACGCAATAGTGGTGATTTAAATTTTAAAACTGATTCTAAAATTGCTACTTTTATTTAATTAGTTTAAATTTTTAATAAAAGGATAAATTAAAAATTAAATTTTAGTTTTATTTAAGTTTAAACGAGGCAAGTGAAATTTTTTTATCCCGTTTGCTCTAGTACGTGAACGGAGAGCGAGTGGTGGAGCACTCTGGAGGAGCTTTGCCCTTTGTGGCTGAACTGGACCCGACGAAATTAAGATTTGGACCAGAAAATCGAGTGACTGTTGCAGTTAACAACACTCTCAGCTTAGAAACTGTTCCTCAAGGCACGATCACGTGGCAGAATGGGGCCAGGTGAGATTTGACTATAGTCTATAGGGAAAACAATTACATTTACACATAATTATACCTATATACCAATGAAATTCATAGTAACTGCCTAACTGCACTGCAATAAGTAATATGGAGAAATATTTGAAATGTTTACCAATTTGGAAAAAAATCCCAAACTTGCATTGTTTTTTACATTAAAACATGTCTTTTGGTGAAAGGCTTTAGACAGAAATAGTTTGCTGACATCCCATTTTAACTAGGTACCCCGAGGGCTATTTCACTCAAAACTACAATTTCGACTTTTTTAATTACGCCGGCATTCACCGTCCGGTTTTTCTCTTCTCCACTCCGCGGAGTTTTATCAGCGATGTGGACGTCGTTACTCGTGTGGATGGTGACATCGGTATGTACATACATATATATGTGTACTGTGCTGCCATTCATTGTATTGTATTGATTGAGGAAATTCTGAAGAGTATGACCCTCTTTCATTCTTTAAAATGGGTTCAATGTCCCATCCTTTAAGGATTGAGATATAACAATGATTGTCCATTTGTGTGTCCTCAGGCTACATTTCATATTCCGTGAAAAGCGTGGCGGAAACGTCCAATCCAAGCGCCCTAAGCGTGTCCGTGGAAATTCGGGATAAAAATGGAATTTCTGTGGGAATTGCACGCGGTGAAGACGGCGAAATTTCAATTGCAAGCCCAAAACTTTGGTGGCCTTTCACAATGGTGAAGGATGACGGGGATGCTGGCTATTTGTACCGGATGGAGGTAGTTTTATGAATTTTATCATGCTTCTAATTGTAAGTTTATGCATATTTTTCACATTATGTACTTTTGGGTTTCAGCTGATATTTTCTAGTTAACTTAACATGAATAGGAATAACCTGAATTCAAACACTGCTGCCAAAATAATTCACGCCATATTTGCGGACATCTAGATTTCGTTGAGTGATTCCACCAAGGACGAAGCTGATGTTTATCGACTTAATGTTGGGATTAGAACAGTAAATTGGAATGAAAAACAATTTCTAATTAACGGGAAACCTTTCTACTTTCGGGGATATGGTCGTCACGAAGACGCTGATGTAAATTAATTAAAAAATACATTATTGAGCTTTTCTATAGAATCTGGACATGCTTTGTGGGAACATGTCTATACAAATGAACTCTTCTGCAGTTGCGCGGAAAGGGCTTTGATGCCGTTCTTACCGTCAAGGATCATAACCTGATCAAATGGACGGGTGCAAACTCCTACAGGACATCTCATTATCCCTACGCGGAGGAGATCATGGATGTAGCGGACAAGTTGGGCATCGTCATTATTGATGAGGCTCCCGCGGCGACCTTAGAGTACGTCCAGCACAAAGGGATTTATATATTGATATTGACATATGTAATCAAAAATTTAGATATTTAATTCGTTTACATACATATCTAATTTAGTGCGTACAATTCAAAGTTGCTGACAAACCATAAGCAGCAAATGAAAGAGTTGATCCAGAGGGACAAGAACCGTCCCAGCGTCGTCATGTGGTCCATAGCCAATGAGCCCAATTCCAAAGCGGAAGAGGCGAACAGCTATTTTAAGTACGCTTTTTCAAGATGTTGTTCGCACAATCACAATATTATTAACCAACTGAGTGGGCGGAGATATGCGAAATAACAATTCTGTATGGTTCCATCTAGGGAAGTAATTGACTACACGCGTGAATTGGATTCCTTGCATAAGCGTCCTGTCACCTTGGTGTATAACATCCAAGCTACTCAAGATGAAGACAAGGCAGTAAGTGCTCAAAATACATACATGGCTTGCTCCTAAAAACAGGTGAATTGACCTTTTCCTTTTCCACGGAAATATATTTTGCACTTTTGCAGGCATCGTATCTGGACATTATCAGCATCAACCGTTACTTCAGCTGGTACACGGACGTGGGACATTTGGAGGTGATCAAAGACCAGACAATTCTGGATGTCCAAGCGTGGGCCGACACTTACAAGAGACCCATTTTCTTTTCTGAGTACGGAACCGACACCATCGCTGGACTACATCAGGTTTCTTTTCTCGACAACTAACTTTAACAGCTTCACAATTAAGTTTAACAGCTCATCTTTTTATGGTAGAGGAAGCATGATAAAACTCGAGTGAGGTAAAATTCTGTCTGTATTTACCAGAGCCCAGAGTTTGTCTTCACGGAAGAGTACCAAACCTCCATGATGAAGGAGTATTTCAAAGCTTTTGACTATCTTCGTAACAATACTTCCCTTGTGGGGGAACACATCTGGAATTTTGCGGACTTTATGACTGCGCAAGGTACTGCTTTTGTCTTATTGGGAAGGAATAAATTGCCGACGGGCTTAAGTAGATTATAAAAATAGACCTCCTCACTTAACAATCGTTCATTTTTCCCGAAAGGAATAACTCGGATTCTGGGGAACAAAAAAGGGATTTTGACGCGGGAGAGACAACCAAAGGCTTCCGCACATTTACTGCGCTACCGGTTTCACTTGCTTGCGCAGGAATCTGATGACTATCCTGTTCCTCAAGACATTCAAGAGAACTTCCCGTTGTACCTGGAGACATCTGGCGAACGCGATGTGGGTGGAACACGCTTATTGTGATACAACATCAAGCGTTTGCAATCTTTCAGGTATCCTACGGAGGTTTTGCCAATTCTAATGTAATAACATGCAGCAATGTGTTTGTGATGACTGCTTACAATGACAATTCTACAATCCATGAGTAATATTTATTTGTTCTTACTTTGCCCATCATGCAGACTGTATGCGATTTAAAAAATGGTCAATTAAATCCAAATAAAATCGACAACGGCGTTATAAGTCTTACCCGCAGAACAAACGCACTTGTGTATATTACTTATTGTTCGACAGGAAAAATAACAATGAAATTATTAATAAATAAAATAGTAAATACAAGAAGAATGTAGACGGACATTACATTGATAAAGCGACCAATGTTTCTCATTAACCACTGTCTTTGTGTAGCACAAAATTAGCAGTATCCATGTACTAAATTGATCTTATATCAACACTTTGTGGATAACAGCTGCTACAATAACGATTGCCGTATTAAATGTAACGGACAACGCCGAGGCCGGTGTAGTATCTTCTGTAGGAGCTGTCACGCCTGTCGCCGAACTGATGTCCATCCTAGCTGCGCCTGGATCCAACATATTCACAGCGTATATACCAGTACGAACCTTGGAATCCCAATTTTCTACCTTGTCATCGTTTCCAATGGCCCAAACCATTGTAGTCCAAGTAGGCTGGAAATCATGGATACGTGAACATCAATCAATAGTTAAGCAACGAAATACAAATCTGGTTTCCAAAGATAATTGGCTTTTACCTTGAACACTAAGTCGTGGTCATAGTCCATCGTATCGAACTTCCTCCTAAACTTGAGACGAGTTCCTCCAAATTCTGCTTGTACGCCAGTGTCAGTCAGTACTTCCCAATTCTGAATCCTGTCCAGGATAGGCAAGCCACTGGCGTTTGTGTAAATATTACAAGATGAGCTTAGAACTCAAGATGAGCATAGAATATTACATTGTAGAAAAAAATTCTCAAATCAGGGTGGAATTGGCAATGATACATTCGCTAGTACATACAACTGGCATATGAGATTTATTACAATGTTAAGGGCAATCACAATTGCCCCACATCTCGCTGCTGGCTATATCTAACTGATTATAAAAGCATTAAATCATTAAACGGATTCCATGGAGAGGCAATTGGGATAAGTGTGATGTGACGATGTGCAAAAACCAGTACAGAAAGTCAAGCCAATAAATCCTGTATAGGCAATAAATGCTTAAGCCATGTAAGTCCCGAAAAGTAGACAATAGCTGGAAATTCCATCCCACCTCCGACAAGATTCTGACTTTCGTACAATCTTGGGCCTTAAACCATCCGCTGGCACTGCTAGAGCGTTTTCATTTTACTCTCCAGTTGCTAGTGTTTCTTATCACAATCACAAATTACGCAATTGGGGATTACGATTTCCGAAATTCCAAATTCTGTCATTACCGCAGCATTTTATTATTTTATTTTCTTCAGAAAAGTAAGCCCCCAATGACGCACCTTCACAATCAAATAACTGAATGGCCATTTGTTTGATGCTGAAAAGTCCGGTGACTCACACGATTAATAACTCCTTTTTCCGCGGAAATCAGGAAGTTTTTAAACCATTTTCTGCGTTCTGTGGCAATACCCAAAATGTATGCTTGCATTTTCATTTTGAAATAATATGTATACTGATAAATCAAAGGAAAGTGCAACGAAGGTACACATCACCTAATACATAGGCGCTAATGGTAACGAAAAGCCGTATATCAGCCACTCATGATAAAATTGCATTTTGAATTCAATATGACGAATTTGAATTGCAGATTTAAAGAGGCGCCGGCTGGCGCCAGCCGGCGCCTCTTTAAATCTAAAAATCTCTGAGAGAGAATTTAAACAGGAAAGGTGTTACGAAGTACATAAGTGCAACATTGGAAAATTATCGAATATTATCGTTGAGAATGCGGTTAGCAAAACAAATTTAATAATCCTGACAAATGTCTAAAGCCACATAGTACTGTTTCAGCATTAATGTTTGTATTTTATTGAAGAAACCCTCTTTTTGAGGTCAACTATTTGCGATCACGGTTGAAAATCGACCGCACGCATAGATAAGCGAACGGGATCAATATCCTCGGGTTTTTTCGATGTGATCGTCGATATGAGCTCGGACGGTGATGTTCCGATTGTACTCGTAATCCTCGCACATGAGCTTCGTTTTCTCCAGGGGCTCCAGAATAAGCTCGTCGTCGGGGAAGGTGAAGAGTGCGATGGAATAGCGGTCCTGCCGGATGCGGTCATCCTCCTCGGTCAACAAGACTCGGTGAGGCTGCAGTGTTAAAGATAATTTTGGGTCGATTTAATTCATTCGAAATTTAAAAAATGAATTAATTAATCAATCAATTTTAATTAACTTGTGGAGGAAACGAATTGCATACGAAAACATCTTCCATTAAAACATATTTTCTGGGGTGAGTCCCAAATTTTCAGCAGAATAGATGGACATATTCATTTATACATAATTATTTCATAGTCTAAATAGATGGAGTGCTTAATCTTGAATTATTACCACGGCAGGGAAATAACCACGCGTCCAAATCTCCATGATTTCTCCCACATTCAGAACAATGGAGTTGGGGACGGGAGTCGCTTGAACCCACGTTCCATCCCGGGCTTTAATCTTTGATCAAATACAACACAAATGGTGATTAAAAATCGTTGTTCCATTCAATTCCAACATTTAAATGAAGGTCGCTTAATAATCATTAAAATATTTTTAATGGTTAAATTATATAGTGAGACGGAATTTTTACCTCCAGCCCTCCCACAGAATCCTGGAAGAGGAAAGTGATAGCGGTCCAATCAGTATGCTCCGCACATCGAACTGACCCTTCACCAATCTGGATGTCATCTGGGATCCGGGGATAGCGCTGAACTCGAAACAATGTCCAATTCTCCACGGATTTATCCTCCAAATAGCGGGTGAAGTTGACGAGAATTTCCTCGCTAATTCCGAGGGCCATGAACAACAATTTGAGAACCTTCACTTTCAAATTCTCCAACTTGTTCAAACAGTCCTTCATCGTCTCTTCGAACTCGGGGACTTCTGCGGGAAAGCGGGCCCTTGTGACGAGCATGTCGTAGGCTTCTTTCACCTCCTGCTTCGATGGACCCTTGTTCGATGGCGTATCTGGGCCCAATCTAGTCTTAAAAATACCGGCAGACAGCATTGAATAATGATTTTCACAAATTTTTTCATTTTGTTTTCACATTTTTTCACAATTGTTTGCAAATGCAATGTATTTAGCCTGACAATTCGCCTCCGATGTCGGTGAATCCGCAGAAGTCTCCGACTGCATCGGTCTTCAGGTAGGCTCGTTTTGTTTCCCGCGGCAAGCTGAATAACTCCTTGGTCTTTGCAAATGTCTTTTCAACCTTTAAAAAAATGCGCAAAATTTGGGCTTCCTATTTTTTTGTATCTATACAATAGTAATTTTGCTTCGTAAAAATCGTAATTGAATGTATACCAATTGAGTGTCGATGCCATGCCCGAGGAGATAAACGGCGCCGATGTCATGCAGACCTTTGGCCAGCTTCTGTGCCACTTCGCCCCATTCCTCTTCTCCCGTGCTAAAGATGGGAGATAAATCCACGGTGTCGATGGACATGGTGAAAGTTCTAGGTTCTTGCTATAATAAATATTTTGTTTGATAAAAACCCTTTCGTGTATACAAGAAGCGTTGGTACAACTGAAAAGGAGAAAACTTTATTTAAAGTATTAACTACGCAATTTTCTTTCCACGATAAAGTGACAAATGCTCATTTGCATCTTGGTTCATCTTTTATATCCACACACACAGTCGTCTTTTAAAAAAAAGCAAAAACTGCTAACTTTTCCTGTTAGCTACTATAATATTAAGATTAACTCATTTAAACATGTATCTATGTCATGAAAATCTTATTGGCAAAGAAACCCGACTTGACCTCTGACTTTGAGCTGGGAAATGGTATAAAAATAACCTTTTCCATCAATAACATGCATTGTCCCAGCAGCTTGATCCATTCGAACCTTTGAAACTTTCTCCTCCAGTCAAGACATTTGCAATATCTGTTGTTAGCCTTTTAGGTTCGAACTCCAGAGGTTTCTCATTCTGCGTGAGAACGAACTTTGAATTAGTGCAAGGGATAGAAAATGCAATGAAGTTTAATCAGACTTTAATTTCATGTCTAGGACAAGGAAATGCTCATGTGTGTAAATACAGCAGAAATTGGAAAATTGAGCAAAATTTGGAAAAATTTAGCAAAAATTTAGCAAATTTTCAAAAACGAAAAATGCAAATGACAAAAAGAGATATCGAGAGTTCTTGCTGGCGATGTGAATCTTTTACGTTTTTGCACGGATCATTGTAAACAGCAAGTTTGGTTGGTTTTGTAACACAAATTTCGAAGGAGAGAATTTTTATAACTAATTTTCTAAGCATTATTCCGTCTTCACTTTTGCATACATGTAGGTGCTTCACTTTTGTATTAGTATGTATACATACGTAGTTTCAAAAAGGCTGAATTCCTTCGGAATAACGTAAACCCTTTTTTTGTGGAAAGGTTTCCTGAATTGAAAAATGTTTCCTCCACAATGGAGAAAATAAATTTTGAATTAAAAAAATGTATTTCCTTCAACCAGTGACATCTGCAGAAGTATGGAAAAAAGCTCCAGTGGAGTACTGTTTGAAAAATTTGGACTCGAACCCCTTTGGAATTATACCCTTCATATCATATATGTTTCATTTGATAGATCCTGGTGTAATTATCCTGTGTAAGTACCGCTCAGAGACTTTTTTTACGAAAGATCTTCCATTCGAAATTACTTGCATTCATTGAATGGGCTGATCTTTTTGTCAGTGACGCTTGCTTAGGATAGAGGGCTTATTTTCTCACTTTGAGGCTGACGAAAGAAGGTCACGCACGTGCTGGACATTTAAAAGTAGGGTAAAACATTTTTTTACGCCAAATATTTTTTGTCATACTTCACTTGTCTGTTTTGAGTTCATTCCTCCAGAACATTGATCTAATAGCCACATAATAATATCTCTGTCCTGCTCTTGGATATCTGCACTATATGATTGGCGTTAATATTCATTGGATTACTTCTGATTTCGCACAATCATCATCCATCAGTGCTGTCGTACTGTGTGCCATCATAAGTCTGTAGCATATTCCTTTTTGTAACTTTTAAGCCATCACTCAATATGATCCTTTGCTGCATCTTTTAGTTTTCCCAACAAAACTTGAAAAAATATGACTACAATGAAAACATGAAAACGTGGGCAATGAGAACAATTGGAATTTTGCATATAATCATCTACAGATAATTTTATGACAATGCTCAGAGAGTGATCTCAGCCGGATGTGTGATATGGAGCGTTTGCTATCATTGTAATCTAATAATCATTAATTATTACAAGTCAATGAGTACATAGTAGCAAGGAATGCTAATTAAAATAAAATGTGGTTACAATTGACTGTGAAATCAAGTAATTGACACTTGCACAGCACTAAATAAAAATGTTTTTGAAAACAATTTTCCATGAGTTTTTTCTTGAGTTTCCAAAATGTCATGGATTATATTTTTTGTATTTTTTCCTTTGTTCTCCAAAGCTTCCCTAGTCATACATATTTTGTATATAATGTACTATTTGATCATTCGTAGTTTTTCAACACTTTCTTGTTTGCAAACATATATTGTACACAGTACGCATGCATTCACAAAACATTTAAGTAAATACGGGATAAAAGACGTTTCTTTTTTTTTAAACATTTTTAAAACACATTTCATTCATAATTCAACAACTCTGCTCTTCTTTTTTGTCGACTGTAACAACGGCCAATAACAAATACTTACACACACGTGAAGACTTTTTATACACGTATACTAATTATTACATAATATGCGATAAAACTATTATTGTTATTATTATTACTTATTACTTTCATTTTCATTTGTGTTCTTTACTGTTTTTTTTTAAATTAAAACATCTGTATGCGTATTTCTTTCATTAAACAATTTATTGCTTTAGGCTGCTTCTCAAAACAGACAGAAAAAACGAGGCCTCGTAATACATACACATAAAATATATATGCCCATTGGGGCTATTGAATTATACACAACGTCAATTCAATGTATAGGATTTATGTTTGCTCCCTGACAAATTGTTTAAACTTAAACTAATGAATTCACATGTAGTATGTAATGAGAACGGCAAAAAATCTTGTTATTTAGATATGATGTTTTTGTATGCAAACAAACTGTTGAATTTACTGCTTTCAAGCATGTTAAATCATTGCAACAATTATCTACGAATATTTGATACAATAGGTACAACGTAGTAAGGAGAGACTAATGCATAATGGTTCTATTCCAATGAGTTTGCGTAGCATAAAATAGCGTGCAATTTACAACGTCAAGGAAATCGATAAATATTCTTTCGTATGTAAGAACGATTAACTGTGATTCAAATGGCAGAATCGAACGCAAAAAATACTTTTGCATGTTGCGAAACAAAATAACAATAGTTCGACGATAATGTTTTCAGCAATAATTTTTGCTTGTCACATTGTCTAGCAAAACCCCAATAGCAAGGAACAGTAATAATTAATTTCAAAATAATGACAATAAGCTCCAACAAAAGTCATCAGTTATAAAAACCATGTAAGGTACATTTCGAACAGGCTAATTAAAATACAAATTTGTATGCAAATAAAAAAAAAATAACACAAATTCTTTGAATGGGTTTTCAGCATTTGAATAATAAAAAACTAATAAGCACAATGATCTCCCATATTTGACATACGTCCGAATTCCGCTGTCACTAAGTACTTGAAACTTAAATATCATAGCTATAACGAGAAACTATTTACTATTTCATACATGGAAGAGCGAGAACACTGATATATTTCATGCTGTATATTTAGTTACCTAAGTTAGCATATTAAAATATGTAAACCCGTGATATTTCATTAAAGAAAAGAATACAGAAATATGTAGCATCAGATTACTAATTATTGAGTGGGAGCTACAACTAAAAAATGTCCATAATGCATACGTACACTCATAATAATGTAGGTATATAAAACAACTAGTTGTTCAGCAAACTGACGCTATTTGCACATGGGAGCATACCTTCAAAGGTTAAAAAACGTTTAAATACGCGTTAAATTGGCTCATTCATTATTCATTTCATTATACATACATGAATGGCGTATTTAATTCCTATTTTCACATATTCTTTTAGTGACGATGAATTACACATCTTATTTATAACTTTTACGTAAGTATATTTGCTGTTTGCATCCGTCTTCTTAGACCTGAATTCGGGTGCAAGTTTTTCAGCTAATTACCTATGTACTTAAATCACATCTTTTAAAAACAAAATAACGATAATAAACAACAATATGAAATAACATAATAAATTAAAAATATTTCATATTTTTTAATGCTTTGGCAGTATTTGAAAAAAACAATATATATTTATACAAGTTAGATGTTTAAACTTTGTTCTGGAAACAACTTAAGCCCCTCTTGTACAACTGAATTTTCAGTTACAACAATAATACATATGATTATTCTTAGTCCTAATTTTTAGAAGTAACAACAACAGTATTGTTCATTTACCATTTACATGTATACATACGTAGTTCTACATAGTTATTCTAAATAACGTCATAACACCTAATTTTATTCTGAAAAATACTACAAAACTAGTAAGGCAAAATTCCGTATTCTTATGTTACAAATTTTTATTTGTATTGAGTCACAAATAAATGCCGTTGAATTTTTCACGATATCGATTGATCCAACAATTATAAACAAGAAACAATTCTTAATATTCTTCGTCGTTCACACTACGTTGAAAAGGAAGAGTGTAGAAATGGCAGCTTATTGCTCCATCAAAAGTCAAACAACTTTACTGAAACATCATTTTATACAGCTGTTATATCTACATAGGTATGTATGTATTTGTTGAATTAGATAAATGGAAGGAATTCCTGTCATAGGGAATTCATTCGCAAGAAATGAATACACGAAAATTTGCTGCACAATTCTGCAGCATGCTAGCTTCAAATATACTGTACGATCGATTTGATCCACATTCTCTAAACATGAATGAATGCAAATTTTTTCCTTGCAGAAGTTATTGTAAACATAGACCGAAATTTAACTACAACTGGTTTTAGCATTTATAATATGCTGCGTATAGAAGTCTACCCGTAGATACTTTCGCATAAATTATTATTATCGCATAATCGAATAAAATAATGGTGAACTTAAGTTCACCAATCGTTTTAAACTTCTGCGACAATTGTAAGACTAAGGCTGCACTTAATGGAAGTAACAATTATTGCAAATGTTAAACTATTGAAAGAGTGTTTTATAGGGAATTAAACAAAACGTTATAGCTTGAAGACCGAACGCTTCCTTCCTGTTGATTTTATCTGCGTCCAGGTATCATTACACAAGTTTGCTTACTCGCGAATAAATGCTGCTGTACTCTGAGGTTATATTTTACTAGAAATTTCAGAATTATTGAAGTAGGAACTGAAGCCACTGATTGCGAGTTATTACTACTGATGGCAGTTGAGCTCACATGTCTCTTTTTTGTTCATGTATTAACAAATACAATCCTTCTTCTTGTTTCGATGAATGAAATCTTAGTGTTTCACTATACAATGTAAGTTAACGCTATAATTCAATCCAACGTGCCGACATTTTCTGTTTTGATTTTGTGACCACGTCAGGATCATCACCAGGTTGAAAACTTCCAAAAGTAACATAAAATACATACAACTTATGACATCTTGCTCCATTATTGAACCCACTGTGACGGAACCCACAAGGGTTCTGCCTCAACTTTCTTCACAATTTTCACTAGCTTGTCAAAAGCCTTTGCTAAATCATCGTTGACAATCGTCTCATCGAACCAGTGGCCGTATAAGAATTCTATCCTTTCCGCACTCCTGAGGATTTCGTTGAATTCGTCGTCCTAAACATGAAAGACACGCAGAGACCGAAAAAACAATTAGTGCAATTTTTAGTTGAAAGTAACTACAATAAAATACAATTTATCCTTGTACGATCAATAACACATATATACAAATTGCTTTATATACAAAACTCAAACAACGTTAAAAATTTCACATTCACTCTGTACTTACATGAAAAACATGTATATAATACCAACAAAAAAGACTTTTATCATGCATGAAGTATTCACATTATGGTTTTCAGTATAGAGCTGTTTCATTTCCACAGATGACGATCACAAGAATAAGAGAGAAAGAGAAGAATTAAAAGAAATTCATGTCAACTACTACTTCTACCCTTCACTAGCCCAAATAAAGGGAACAGTTTCCTACTGGACGAAAACGTTTCTCACTAAAGCTTCTAATAACAGGGGTAAAGTGAAGGTAAACACAAATGTATTAATCGTGAAGTCTATTCTGCACAAACGTCAACTACTACCAGCTAGTGATTAATTATTTCTATTTAAGCTACAAATAAATATATAAATATTCACATACAAACATTACTCAACTAAAACAACCACAATTAAAATACTTACAATTAACCACAATTGAAATTAAAAGCGCAGTCTAATGAAGGGAAAATATTTACAAACAGTGAGTTTAGCGGCAGGAAAAGTATAACAAGGAGCCAGAAAGGAAGATGGTAATAAAGATAAAAAAATAATTTAAAAAATACAGTTACTTTTGGTCAGTCGTAAAAAGTACAAAAAATATCTGTCGAAAGTGTTATTTTTTTCTTTTACTTACGTACGTTCAACCAAGGTCCCAACAAGTGAAATTCGATTAAGCCAAAGAATATTTCAAAACCAAGCTCCAAAAATTAGTCAAAAATAAGTCTGAATTATATTTTCAAAAACTAAAACATAAATGTCTGCATCTTTGAGAATTTTTCCATAGGCGTGAAGTATATTCAAGTCGAAAAGAGAAAATTGCACATACAGTTTAGTACGTGAAAAATTAATGTATTAGTATGGTGACTAGTAAAATTACAAGGTGACAAATATTTTCCAGTTCTTCTCTTCAATTTTGTTTTGTGCATAAAATCGATATCAGTAAAGAAATTAGTGTTTCCCAAAAAATATACTTTTTAGCAGTTAAAGGTCAACATTTTGTTGTAGTCTCAGCAATTTTTAGCATGTGAAATTTTTCAAACCTCTTACGAATATTTTATCTTTACCCTTTCGTTTAAACCGAAAACTTATTGAAAATATATGAAAAAAATGTACATAAAAATAATAAATAAAGTGGATTGAGAGATGAGAGAGGGGACATACGTTGAAAGCTCGAGAGTTGCTCTCGTCAAAGGTAGACTTGGCAAAGGCTTTATGCCTGGAATACTTCAATACCTCGAATGGGGGAGGCTTCACATAGATTATGTAAGGTTTAAACTCGGCCGTCCTCAACATTTTCAGAGCCTGGGAGTGAGGATTGAGGACGCAGTGGAGACCCGAATTGACAATACTTCTCACGTTGGCGGACGCCGTTCCATACAGATTCCCTTTGTACTCCCCAAATTCCAGGAACTTACCAGCTGCGATATCCTCTTCCATCCGTTCCCGACTCACAAAAAAATATTCCTTCCCATGTACCTCTCCAGGCCGTTGAGCACGGGAAGTGTCTACAAAAATCAAATAAGCCAGCTTGAATTAATCACACCACACCACTTTTCCATTATATGTGACAACTGCTAGGAGGAATTTGCACACTACTAGAACTTTTGCCCATGATACAAGCGGAAGTTATGGATATAGTAACTAATACAAATGTTATAGGATACGATATACAGTGCCCGTATTTTATTATGACGCCGACAAACACCGCAATGTACCTATACGTTGCAGCACTCGTGGTAAAGGTCTGGTAGAATTCAGGAGAAAAAGTCAATCCGCTGATACCCATTTACGTTGCAGCCTTGTCATAGTAGTTACTACATCAGTCCACTCACACGGTATTTAAAAGGTAAATTAATTCTAGAAATGCCGGAAATTGGACGAAATTGGAACACCCTTATATATTTATACGCCCTTATGTGTATATACTCTTTTGGCCTTTTATATGTTTATACATAGTACTAAATCCACAGAATTGTTTTTCTTTGTATATATTCTCCATAAGATTAATGGTGGCCACTGAAATATCCCAAAACGTCTCGGATAAATTCCTAACCACATTTTACCACGCATCAGACAGTCAACGAAAATGAGAATGTACATATGTATTATAGTATTATATATGTATGTATGTATTATGTATGTATGATAACATTAAATATCAAAATAATAGGATTACAACGGAAATGAACGTAATAGAGAAACTCACAAGGAATAGTTGTTTTGTACTTTGCAGGATCCAGATCAATAAGTCGTCTTTTGAGTTCATTCCTTCCCACCCCTGGTGGTCCAATGAGCACAATGGGTCGGTGGAATCCTGGTCGTGGATACAATTTTGCTACCTCTTCATACGTTGGAATCTCCTCACGGTCATAATCTTCGTTTTCTGTGAGATCATATGCGATCTTTTTAGTTTGTTTCCCACAGGTCGTGCCAGTTGAAGTGGAATTAACGAGACCTCCTCCAATTATCCCACTACTCATCATACCCCCTTTCAAAATACCACCACCAGATCCCAACGTTCCCATCTTACAAGGAGAACAATCAACTACGCAAAAATCAAGAAAAAACAACAGCCAAACCCAATTTTAGTAAACCAACACCACAAAATTATTTTGGCATTCAAATTAACGAAAAAATGAATAAATTTATTTCATTTCCATTACTACAATTCACTACAAAAGTTTGCAGTATACTATAATAATATGTGAAACTAATTTTCTACAGAAGAAGGAAAAAGAAGATATGTAAAAGAATGTTCTCATTAGTACAGCTGATTGGCATTCAAATTACATGACGCAAAATCTTTTGGATGAAAGTCAAGTGCATGTTCAGTGCGTAATTTGTTCATTAAAAGTAAAGTGCTGTAATTAAATAAATGTTTTTTTAGATTACAATCGCATTACTAAAGAGGCGATCAGTCACAAGCAGGAAGAGGTAGCTGGAAAATTTACTAAGCAACTCGTAAAACGAACAAGATCAGATTTTAAAACTGTAATATCTACCTATTGTAATTAAAGATAACAGCATCATAAGTTAGCACGTGGTTGCATGCATACGTCTCTCGACTCTCAAACATGACTGAAACCAAACATACTGGCTGCTGGTAAATGTTTCGAGGTTTAATCTTTATAAGACCACTAAATCACGGCGTAGTTGCCAAAACTACTGCAACTATACACACTTGCTTTTTATCGCACCGTAAAAATGATCCCTATTTTTTAAGATTTATAAAAGCACTAAGCAGTAGTACTGGTACTTTCGCCAGATCCGAAAAACCTTTCACTACCTGTTCGAATTATTTAGTGTCAATTGCCACAATTTTTTTGTTTTTCATTGTGCAATCAAATCTGAAGCTACTAATAATGTCTTGCATACAAGAAAGTATCTTCATTTTACATAAGTAAGTATTATTAAATATTCCAAACAGAACGTTTAGGCTTCAAAAAAGGCCACCATAGCCAACAAGATGCTCTTGTACTGCATATATCCATCTAGTGGGGACATTTTTTATTGACTTGATTACTTTCACTGTTTCAGAATGTTTTTCTTGTCAGGCTGCAGGTAAGTAATAAAAACATACTACCACTACCCTCATAGGCCCAATCCCATATTTTCGAATAACGCCGCACTGGAATTGCGGTACAACCTGAGACAAGCTGCGTACACCAACGAGAATCGTAGAAGAGAACTTTCACTCTGCGGGAAACATGCTTAGCTAGACGTAAAAAGTCTACCCAAACTTTGAACATTACATCTGAAGCCCATCATAAAACATAGATTACGAACACACTGAGCAAATGGCCATGTTTATCAATTTAAAAGCGACACACTAACACTACACGACCTACCACCATAGTTGATACGCGTCAAATGCAGCAAGATATCAAGCATACAGAATATATACATATGTACAAGTAAATCTGCACCACAACTACATAATCTCATGCACACACAAAAGTACAAACACTAATATATATAGATATATACATATGTAATATGTATTAAGTTACTTCTGGCAGAAAGACATATTTTCCCTGCAATTTACTCTTTACTCAAAGATCAAACAGCATAAAGCTCTTCTATAAATAAACAAAATTTTATTATTAAAAAATGTGGTACTACATAAAATCCGTTTAATGTAAATTAAGTTAAAGCCCACAGTGGATTCAATTCGTATGAAAAAGTTGGAGACGGTGATAAAGATTTTTAGTACATACATTATGGATAAAAGTCATTTACCAAGGAAGATCGATACACACAGAGAAGGTTACAAGAAGACAGCGTGAATACATACACATAATGGAGACAGCATCACATACAACGTACAAATTACAGTTCGGGAAACGAAGAATTACTAACCATGTTAGAAGGTAATGTAGCTAGTTTGAACAATGTTTGCAGTTGCTATTGCTATATTTCAATAATAAAGAAAGTACTGCAATAAACTGTGAAACACTTTATCAAAGATGGGGGATTAAATGATTTTTAGCTTAGGATTGGATACTTCAAATTTTTTTTCGTGGGTTAGATGAAGTCGAAATTGGCCAGGATTTGATTAATTGGAATTGTTTTATCTGATTAAATTTCAGATTGGATTAATCAGCCATAAAATTTACGAGTATACAGGTAATCGAATCGGAAAACTTTCTTACGGCTTGTCACTTCCAGCATTAGAAATGTAGGCATATTGATCAACGGGCATTTTAGATTTTAATTGTCAAGATCATTCACGTTAACTGGTTCAAAGTTTAAATGTATCAAAAATTTAGCAAAAATGACCGTTGGTCGTGTGTATACTGAGTGAAAAATTAATCCAATCCCAAAAATCCGATTATTTTTCTGTACGATAGAGTAGATGGTCGTCGGATTAAAATACAAGGCTTTAGCCTGGATTGATTGTTGGGATTGGATTAAATCAGTCGTAATAGCTGTACTAGTGGATTGGGATAAATAATCATTAATCCAGATGAAAGGATTGGATTTTTAATCTGGGATTCCCCCATCTCTGTAATGTAGTATATAGTACATATTAGGGATGCATACATTAATAATCAATATCAATACTGTTATCAATATTGGAATTTTTTGGATCAATAATTATTGACATTTATCGTCAATATATTGTTGTTTTTCTACATTGATCTAAATTTTAAATAACGTACGGATTTTATGAGGCAGTGTGGAAATTCGACTACAAAATTCGCCTGAAGTATTGGGACTGTCGACAATCGACAAAGAACACTTTTGCATGCTTACGCTTAAACCAACTGTCACATTTCTGCTATTCGCACGAATTCGGTACCACATTTCATCTTTTAAAAATATGTTTTTCAAAATCACCTTCGGGAATATCGGGAAATATGTGCATCCCTATAGTACATATACCTACATATATAAATTTCGTCGGATTACTGTAATGTGTCATACTGTGCGTGGGTGTGAGTAGTAGGTATGTTTAGAATACAAAATATGTATACATATACATATATGTGAGATGTGTGTTATTTATTATTAGATCAAGGGTGAAATGAGATTTCGTTATGTATTTTTAGTCATTCGAAGAACTAGCATTAGAAGAAGAAACAGTAGGAGGAAGGGCAATAGCAGAGTAGGTGTGATGAGGAGGATGGTGATGAAATTTACCTTCATTATCATTTTCAGCAGTTCTGGCCATTAGCACACGCCGCTCCTGCAAAGCTCTACTGGGAATGAGGCCTGCTCTCATTGTCCGATCTCCTTCTCGTCTCGCTTGCCACCTACGAAACAATTTTTCATATGTCTACATATAGGTTTGTGATTATTTATCTACATTCATACGTACATGTGGAAGTGTGTATATTCCTGTAAGTTTAGCTTATGTCATGGAACGTGGGAGACGCGTGAACAGGAATGATTAAATATTTAGGTCTTTTGCACTTTGTGCATAGGTATCCCCAAATACCCATTGTTCGCGAATACTAATAATAATAAACCCAGCTCTTGCAGATGTGCTTTTCTTTCTTTGTAGCCGCACCAGCGAAAAACTTTATTAATAAAATAAACACAGAAAAGTAGCCCAGCTAAAAGGCATATACATTTATAAACGCTTCACCAAATGAGACGTGAATATAGGTGCACGTCAGTTTATTTTCAGGAATTTCACGAGAATTTCTAAGAGCATTTCCTTTTTTTCTACCGATAGAACTTAAGAAAAGCTGTAAAACCATTTTATATTTTCGGATGCACACAACACGTTAAGTACTACAAATTTTTTAAAACGGATGCAGATGTCGCTCACCAATAAATGTCATCTTGACTGACAACGTGAAGAATATCTCCTTTCACGAAATCCAGGCCAGCATCTTTACATGGAATGTGTGGATCATCTTTTGAGTCAAACTCAAATAAGCACCGTACGCGAACTTTGCTCTCGCGCTGTGTCAGTAAAAATAAAAATTTGCTTTTAAAGTATAAGATTCTCACTTCCCATTTATGTTGTAAAAAGTAGGACGGTTCTTCTCTAGTACAATAGTAATGAAAAAATTAGCTAAAACAATGGAATAGAAAAAACAATAGGCCTCGGTTCTAAATACAGAAAAAGTTCATACCAAGCTAAGTAATGCAAAGTTTACAAAAGTCAAAGTAAAGCAGCAAAAACTGTAAATGACTAAACAAAGAACTTGTAAACACAAGTGTGCGAGTACGTATGTGTATAGAAAAAACTGATGAAACAATGTACACAGAAGAAAGCAGACAAATAAAAAAGAAGCTTTGCGGGGCAAAAAGAGAAAAGAATGGAACGGAAGCGCATAAAGCACTCCAACCAGGTAGGTATACAAACAATGAAACTTTTCTAGAAAATATTAACAACACATCAGATGAGTGCAGAAAATTAAAATGGTATAATAAGACATGAAATAACCTACGCAAATCCGGTTTCAATGTACGAACTGTATATACATATGTGTATATACAGTATATGGTTCTAGGCTAACTGCCCCTAAACCAAATGCCACAATGCAAAAATCCACACATCTAACGGCCACAAGTCCTTCTGCCCCCGAAAGCACTTTGCCACAGCTTATAAACAAAAAAAAATCCATCTGCCACAAATTTAACTGCCACAAATACAATACCCCACAATTACTATTCCCTCTTAATAATAACACTGCTTACGCATTGGGTTTTGGCATATGTACGTGCAATGCTAAAGCATTTGGTTTTGACATATGTACGTGCAATGCTAAAGCATTTGGTTTTGACATATGTACGTGCAATGCTAAAGCATTTGGTTTTGACATATGTACGTGCAA
>JAQGBT010003120.1:0-20857 GCA_034698585.1 Disparrhopalites patrizii | reverse complement strand
TGCTAATATCCATACCATAATTACGCAACATAAAGTTCCTTGCATGTAATATGTGTATGTATAAAATTGTTCTTTTAAGCAATAAATTATTACTACCTTGCTTAAAAGCCCCAATGGCAGCTGATATGAAGGATATTTCATTGGAGTCTACCATATGAGAATCTCCATCAATTAAGCGGAATCGGACACCAGAAACCTTGTGGCCTGACAAGAGTCCTTTCTGGCAAGCCATTAAGAAACCTTTCTTGACTGCTGGGATGAATTGCGAGGGTATATTAGTACCCCTAGTTTCATTCTTAAAATCCAATTTTGTGTTCTCGTGGGCTGGTAGCGGCTGCAAGGCAAAAATAAATATCAAGAATGGGAACCCAGCTGCACAACGAATGAAAACCTACTAATTGTGAATCCAATTTAGAAATGCCACTGTACACATAGCAATTATTTTTATCACCCACGCCTAAGCAATATAAATAAGCACAAAAGAGCTACCTCCATAATTCCAATTACTCGTCCGAACTGCCCGGCACCGCCACTTTGCTTCTTGTGCAAAAAATCTAATTCAACTGGACCGACTAGAGTTTCCCGGAATGATACTTTGGGTTTACCCATGATAACAGGACATCCATACTCTCTTTCCATTCGCTGCAATTTTGATTTAAGGCTGACACATGTTAACATTTCGTAAGTTATAGAGGGCAACAAAACACTATCATAGTGACATGAACGAATTACTACCGACCTGAGCATATATTTCCAAGTGAAGTTCTCCCATCCCAGATGCAATCGTTTCTTTGTTATCTATATCGTATTCAATCCGATAGGTAGGATCTTCTTTAGTAAACCTCTGCACAGCTTTGGCAAAATTATCTAACAAATTGCTGTCTTTAGGTTTGATTGACATTGATATCACTGGGTCCGGTACAAACATGGGTTCCATTGAAATCTTTAGATCTTTCTCGGCGACAAATGAATCTCCACTGGCACAGTCAACACCGACTAAAGCGCAAATGTCTCCAGCGTAAACTTCGTCCACGTCTTCCATTTGATCTGCATGCAATCGAACTACCCTTGAGGCTTTGACCTGTTAAATAAGTGTAACAGCCGATTCGGAAACAATTGCCTTATCTTATAAATATTGCACAAAACGTGAGCTTATAGCTTATCTTATAATTTATAATTATAGATTATCTTATAATTTATAATTATAGCTGCTTATCTTGTAATTTAAATATTGCATCTTACAAATATTGCAGAGATGTGTAACGCTTTTTGGGTGAGTAATTTTACATGCTAAAATATATTTGAAAAAAACTGCTAACTGAGATTTCGACGTTTTTTTTCTGTGTGAGGCAGTGAGTGCAGTTTGGTCACGTTCACTCAATGTATCAAACTATAAGCAAACACAAACCACTGCAAACATAAGACTGCTACTATTCATATGTAATGTTAATGTACGCTCTGTTCGCTTTCAAACCGTTTTAATTTGACAAATCTTTCATGGGTATTTGTGTATTTGTGTTTATTGTCTCTCTCTCTCTCTCTCTCTCTCTCTCTCCCATTCCCTCCGCAGATATTTCTTTCGTCTCTTTGTGCATTGCACACTTTTTGTTGACTTTTCAGTGGAATGCGGCTGGGACCCGGGACAAAAGGAGAGTAAAGCGAGAGAGAAAGAGAAAAAAGAAGTAATGAGAGACACAAGCAGAGAAAAGGGAGTAAAGAGAGAGGGGCAAAGGGAAAAGAAGAGTAAAATGAGACAAAATAAGGGAGAAAAGAGAGAGGCAAAGAAAACGAGTAAGGAGAGATACAAGGAGAGTAAAGAGAACGAGACAGGAGAGAAAAGAGAGAGACAGAAGGAGAGGAGTGAGAGAAACGGGAGTAAGGAGATAGGGACAAGGGAAAAGGAAGAGTAAATTGCGACAAAAGAAGACAATAAAGAGAGAGAAAACAGACAGTCAAAGGAAAAAGCAGAGTCAAGAACAAAAGAAGGGAGCATATTTCATTTTCCCGAAATCTATGACTTGGGATTAAATGAAAATTTATTTGCAGGAGGATTTCGATTTCGATTCTCGCATTACACAATCCGAATACGTAATCCTAACGCTAATCCCGGGATTACAATCCCGGATTATCAATATCCTGCTTCACAGATATCTCTTTGTGCATGACACACTTTGTGCGGAGCTTTCAGTGAATTGCGGCTGCGCCTAAGGGAGAGTAAAGAAAGGGAGAAAAAGAGGACAGAGACAAAAGCAGAGAGAACAAGAGAGTAAAGAGAGAGAGGCAAATGAAAAAGAAGAGTAAAGTGAGACAAAAGGAAAGATAATGAGAGATAAAAGGAGAGCTAATGAGAGCCAAAAGGAGAGCTAATGAGAGAGACAGAAGTAGAGCAAGGAGAGGCAGGAACTAGAATAAAGACACACAAAAGGAGAGTAGTAAATAGAGAGAGAGAAAGAAGGACTGTACAGAGATACAGAAGGAGAGTAAAGAGAGACAGAAGGAGAGAAAAGAGAGAGAGAGAGGCAGAAGGAGAGCAAAGAGAGAGAGACAGAAGGAGAGCAACAAAGAGAGAGAGACAGAAGGAGAGCAACAAAGAGAGAGAGAGAGAGAGAGAGAAGCTGAGTAGAGAGAGAGACGGAAGGAGAGTAAAGAGAGACAAAAGAAGGCATGACAAACAAATACACCAAAATTTTCACCACGAAATCGTAGCGCCAAAAAGTAATAGATAGCGTGAGTGCGCTTCTACCTCAAGGTGGTAGTCGCCTTGCACTTGCACATAGCTACAGGTAAACATCAGTCCATACAAAAATATTTTAAAATAAATCATTGCTAACCTAAACACTGTAGCTGTACAAATACCGGTGTTTTTCATTACGTGCTAATTACACCACATGAGTATTACGCTCGCCGCGGTGGCTACCGCCGGCATTTCATTCAATTTCGTGAACGTGCACATTTGAGGGAAAATTCAGTATAACCAATAATTTTTCATGTTTTTCTATATCATTTTATAATCGTATAATTAACGGTGATACATAAATCTAAATTTTTTCCGACACTATGGCGGCATTTACAGTACTGTAAAAAATTAATAAAAACCCAGCGCAAATTCTCGAAGTGTTAATTGACCTACACGAAAATTTTTGACACGTTGTTATTACTAATTGTCGCGGTGGTTGCTCGGCGCGGCTTCGGCTAGTTATTTTAATATTTTGAAGGTTAAAATTTTGCAGCTACCTTTTTATTAGTTCTGGCATTGTATATATATTCTCCTCTTCGTAACATGCCTTGATAGATTCGGAGATACGTCAACTGGCCAAATTTTCCAGCCTCAAGTTTAAAGGCTAAACTGCAAAAGGGGTGTTTAGGTGATCTTTCTGGATTCATAAGCAGACGCTTTGTAACTCTATACAAAAAATCACAGCAAAAAACAAATTACCTTGACCAACCTGGATATATTTTGAAGATAAATACACGAAGAACAGTTCCTTTTCCCTGAATAACAGAACGTTTTCTAATTCGCCTTAATATTTTATAGAACAGAAGACTTCTCAATAATAAACGAGAACTGTGCTTTTAAGCACGTTACTTCGTTCCTTGTTCAGGCGCTGATTTTAATTATTTGTAATTGTAGTTGTAATACATATTCTATGAAGCATAAATCGTCATTTAAGTATCAAATTTGACCAAATGCCACCAATGTTCGGCGCCCCTTATCGTATATACCACCTACTGTTGGTGTCAATTAGTCAACTTTGAACTTAAGAAACCCTTCAGAAAAACCCCGTTAGTCAGGTTTGCATTTAATATAAATTGGTCAACTTTGATACTTCAACGAAGATATTTATTTTTGAAGTCAAGATGTCGAACCGATTATGACTGGTCAATTGTTAAGCAGCACTATGGTTATGAAACTTCAGTAGCTTTTGTTTTATAAATTGCACTCTCCCATATTTTGAATATGATTCCCGAAATATTCCCCAAAATTAACAGGCCACCCATGTGTGGATAGTACGGTATAGTAGTTCGTATGTATAGATATAAAAATATTTAAAACCTAATTATATTAAAACTATTTGCTTGGCAAAAAGTCATAAAGAATGAACCAACTCTTTGTCCTCCTCGTGGGCAAAATTTTGAACTTCAGCCGGATTGGGTAAGTAGGTTAACACAGCGTCTAAAAGTGGCTGCACGCCGGTATTCTTTAACGCTGATCCAACCAGTACAGGAGTAAATTTTCGTTTCAGCGTTGTCCTCCTAACAGCACCTAAAAATATGTCATTGTGTTTTTAAAACCATATAGTTTTAAAATGATTTGACTGAATTATATTTGAAAAATATACTTATTAACTCTGCAGTGGAAGGTTGCTGCTCATTTAAAAACATTTCTCCTAATGCGTCGTCGACATTCGCAACATACTCCACCAATTCTTGATAATACCGTTCCACTTCTTTGATTTTATTCGCAGGAACTTCTCCCTCCCTCACGCTAGTTCTGCAAATGTAAAATTAGTGTAAGTATATTCTATGTGTAGCATACAAAATACGACAGTATCACAAAACTAACGTATATGTAATTGTAATTAATCAATACCCGCAGTCTCCTTCGAAGTACAGAGCTTTCTTATGTATTACATCAATAACTCCAATCAAATCTGACTCAGTACCAATGGGAATTTGAAGAAAGGCCGCATTGTGTCCCAACTTTGTACGAAGTTGATCCAAAACTCGAGCTGGGTTGGCTCCAAGGCGGTCTAATTTATTTATGAAAGCTAAACATGGAACATTATATCGTTTCATTTGGCGATTCACCGTCATAGTTTGACTCTGGACACCACCAACGGAGCACAGTACTAAAACAGCACCATCCAGAACCCGAAGAGCTCGCTCTACTTCCACGGTAAAGTCAACATGACCTATCCGACAAAAATAGAATAAAAGTTTACTAACAATTGATATCACGTTTATATTTGTCCAGTTACCTTATTACTTAATCAATTAATCAATGATTCTTCAACAGTGAATACAAACGGTGAAATCCACTTCTCACATTGATTGTATGTTGTTGCCTCATTTGATCACATTGACTTTAAAAGCATCATCAATCACGTACAATTACGTACGACTTTTCGGCAACTTTTCGTGCAGAGGCATTTGTTCTTACCTGGAGTGTCTATAATGTTAATGTTATGATCCTTCCATGTCGTGTACGTGGCTGCAGATTGGATAGTAATGCCCCTTTGTCTTTCCAATTCCATGGAATCCATTGTAGCACCAACTTCGTCTTTTCCCTTCACCTATATACTCGAATTAATTTATAGAAACAAAAACAATAGAATTACAAATCTATATATTTCCATGAAACCGCAACTTCTTATAAGTTGCTTTTTCACCCAATTCTCAAACATCGATTTAATCGTGACGACTAACCTCATGCATCTTTTCAATCCTACCAGTATAAAATAGTATTCTTTCGGTTAAAGTTGTTTTACCACTGTCAATGTGAGCAGAAATGCCTATATTTCGAATTTTGTTTAACTCATAATGTACTGACGATTTTAATTTGGCAGGAGCAGCGTAATGTCGAGCAATAACACTTAATACTCGAACTGTGGGCACCCTTTCGACAAATTTGTAGATCATTTTGCTGGTACAATAACAAACATCAATATACAACAAACACAAAACGCTTTGGTCTATTAAAATGAACAATTACTGTTACTCTTCACCCATGCCGGCTCAAAATCATAGATTGGGTAAATGGTATACTTGAACGAACTTCATGTATGAAGAACCGGCGGAAGTAGGTTCTTATGAGATTTATGATGAAATTCTAAGTCTTCACTGTCATACTAACAATAAGTTTTGTCCACCGCCAGGAGAATGAAATTTCAGGAAGATACAAGATAGCAGACAGCCGACAGCTGTCTGCTCAAGTTAGCAGACAATTGTCTGCAGAAATACGATCTAGCAGACAACCGACAGCAGACTATGAGTACAAACTGGCAGACAGCCGACAATAACGTATGCAAGCTAGCAGACAGCAGACAATTGTCTGTGCAGGCTAGCAGACATATGTCTGTGCAGGCTAGCAGACATATGTCTGTGCAGGCTAGCAGACATATGTCTGTGCAGGCTAGCAGACAGGTGCATACAACCTATAGCAGACAGCAGACAGGATCTACTACAACATGGTATTATGTGGTACATGGCGCACGCATTTTCTCGGATTTGCAACGGTGTAGTGGGTTTGATGCTTTCATTCTTCGTTATCTTCTCTTTCCATTTTTTGACCATTACTTTATGTTACGATTTTTAGCATCTAACCCACTACACCGTTGCAAATCTGAGAAAATGCGTGCGCAATGTACCACATAATACCATGTTGTAGTAGACCCTGACTGCTGGGTTGTATGCACCTGTATGCTAGCTTGTGCAGACATATGTCTGCTAGCCTGCACAGACAATTGTCTGCTGTCTGCTAGCTTGCATACGTTATTGTCGGCTGTCTGCCAGTTTGTAATTATAGTCTGCTGTCAGTTGTCTGCTAGATCGTATTTCAGCAGACAATTGTCTGCTAACTTGAGCAGACAGCTGTCGGCTGTCTGCTATCTTGTATCTTCCGAAATTTCACCGGGTATTATATTACTTAATCACAACCGGGTCAAATTATTTTATTGTAAACTTGATTCCTCAAAAAGCTTGTACGTGACGTTCGTTTATTTTTATGAACTTTGACTTTAATTATGTATGCTTTTGTACGTAAGTATACAGTAATGTAAATTATTATAACTTGCAAAGAACGAACTGCTGCATGCACGAGGGCAAATCAAAAAATTCGTTTTTTTTTACTCAGAAACGTGATTGTGATTCTCGATTCTCTTGTCTTTAGTCTTAACTGCCGAAGAAATGTTTAAAAGCAGTTCTCAAGTCAAGATCACGACATCACGAGGTTTTCTGGTAGTCCTTAATATTTCGTTAAAATTCCTGTGCTCTGTGGTGATGGTGACTGTATTAAAGCAGCCATAGAGCAACGCCAGTATGCCCGCGAGTAGATCATGTACAGCAGTAAACAGTAAATGAGTAAAGTAAAAGCTCTTTTTTTGTTCATTAATATTAATTAATAAATTGATATTGACCATTGTTCATCGAATGTTTCAGTTTTCATATGACACTTTGTAACAATTAATAATTAAATTGTAACTGTAAACGTGCATTGGTGTAAATATTTATAGCTTGTTGAATTCATTTATAACGAAATGATATGTAACAGTTGAATTGTAACAATGGGTGAATCCCTAGTTTCCCTAGTCCGGTCTAAACAGAGTACTAGTACTAGACATGCATATGTTCGATTTTGGAATGTGACCCAAAGACGAGTTGATGTGATCTGGATTAACTACGAAGGTGTTCGTGTTAAGTACAAGGTATTATGGCTTCAATATTACTATTTACTATTCTTTGTTAGGTACCGCTAAACTGAACATTTGTAGGCAGTTTTTCTGACTTATGTGACAGATTTTAACTGATTTTATCAAACTGTGTTCGTATAATGTAGACGTTAGAGCCTAATGAGTCCTTTGATGTCACGTCCTTTGTCAACCACCCATGGATTTTTCGAGATTCGGAAACGCAGACGAAGATGGTGGTTCGGTCAGAAGAGGTTTTTGATTACCCTGAAGTAAGTGTTGGCTGATGTATACAATTCTATGCTACACTTTTTTATTGTGAGAAACGATTGAAGACTCAACTCAACACTGTTTGGGTATAGCCTGTGTTAGTGAAGCTAAAAGAACGCACTGTTCGACCCACGAGGTCAGTGGTCAAGATAACCCTACCGGTGTACTCACTGAAAGAATCTGCCATGCAAGCAATTCAAAGAGCTTTACGGGTACCTGACCATGCATATCAACTTGAAATACCTTCCACACTACAGAAAGAATTACTCCAGAAAAACTTTGGAGCCTGACATCAGTGATAATCATTTTAATCACATGCAAATCGCTGTGGTCGGTCTTTCGGACGCCATTTTTGCGGTGTCGGTGCCTCAAAGGAAATTAGCATAATGTAATTAAAATGATTATCACCGATGTCAGACTCCAAAGTTTTTCTGGAGTACACCACAGGCGTCGGTTTGCATTTATGTCTAGAACAACCGCATCGTAAGTCAATCGGATATTCTATGTATGTTTGTATGTACGAACGTTTAATACAATCACATTGAGTACTTACTTTAGATAAGGATGTGCTATTGTTTTATTTGTCGTGCGCGAGTCAGTTAAATGTTATTCTTGTCAGGAACTCTTTTATTATTGTGTATTGTGTACGAAACCTTAACCGTAAGGTTGACCTTAAGGCTTAAAACCATTAATCACGGATAGAAATAAAATTAATGAAAAAATCAAGCTAACGGCGAGAGCTGAACCTACGTTTGTACGGTTGGTTTTCTATCACACGACACCAGTAAGTGCTCAAATGGAATTGTACTTACTCGTGAAGAGAAAGCCGTATGTTTACTGTTTACGATTCACGTGGTAAGACAATGAGTAATTACGCTGTACTATTTTATCATGGGAATGCACTTGATTTCTAACTTTCCCATTCATTTTTCTGCCGGTCAAATACAGCAATAACAAGCGTGTATTTTAGACATACAGCATATGTGTATAGAGGAAACAATTGCCACGTGCTGGTAATGAGCATTAAACGTACTGTTGTGTAGGGTACTTTGGTTTTCTTTACTGATATTGATATGTAGGGTGAACAATAATTCGTCATTTGGGCGATTAAGTGCCAATAGTTACCATGTTTCAGTATTCAGCATACCCTCTTGATCTTTGGACTGATTCAACCACGCAGACCCGACTATAATTTAATAATTCATTGAACCACACAAATAGCTTCATTGCTAAATCTGTTCTTCCCAAGGCGTGATCAGTTTTCGTCCATTAGTCGTAGTCTGTAATCATTGCCATTAATCATTGTTCCCGCCAAAGGGTACCAGTTACCAGTAACACAACCATCCTTGTCGAAAGGATTTAAAAGAATTATTGGACTGAAAATCACGGGCAGTTTAAGTGATCTAGATGGGTTCGGTCATTCCAGCAATTTTGAGCTTGTGTTTTCTGGCACAAACTGGTAGGTGCTTTGACACAATTTCTATTCATTACCATGTAAAAAGAGTAGTTTAATTCATGCATACATACAACTTATTATGTTATTAAATATTGCTAAGATTAATCTAACTTCGACAGTACTCAGCACGAATTTTAAATTGGATGCAGAGGACATGATTGACCATCTGCGTAACAAGCGCTACTTGGATGACATTGACGTACAGTTGGGAAACAGAATAAATGTTAATGGCATGCCGGAAGCGATCAGATACTTTCAAAATCTGTTTGCGATCCTGAAGACGAAGATCACAGAACACGAGCAGGCCATGCCGCATGTAAGACAACGAAGAACAGTAATGGGCTATAAGCAGCTTAAAGCTTTTGAAGGAGGCGAAATGGGGGAGGAAATTATTAGTATAGATGACTTTGCGCCCATCCCTCCCCCTCTTCACCTGGAACTAAAAAGACCGTCACGAATTCGTCAAGGCCGACGACGTCGTGCAGTACCAATGCAGGGAGCAGACAAAGTTGTCCAGTATCTACTGGCAGTCTCAGCAAGAGTCCACTGAAGAACAATCGTCGTTACGCAATGATTATATATGTACAATACTTACACTTGTAAATCCGATCGGACGACGCTCGGATGCAAATTGACTTTATATTTGGGACTACCTGCCACTCCTCTCCAACTTCTCCATAGATAAGTAGTATGTATGTATTAATAGTAAACACATATGTCAAAAACTAAATATGGGAAAATAAAGGATAAGAACACTCTGTAAGACCTTAAGGGTATGGACGGAGTATAAATCCCGATTTTTTTACTTGTAAATTCTCATGTAACCCCAGCATTGCATTTTGTGCGCCCAGTTTCTTATGAATGCAATGGCACTAAAAAGGGCGGGGAATCGACTGACGACCAGTCGGTCATAAAAATCGTTACAGAGATTACTGGAGTTCTAGTACCTGTATTCCTATTAGCTATTTCCAATACATGCATTCGATTCGAATATCATTCCTATATTTAGCTAGCGCGGAGATCTCACGAGGGGTGTCGGGTCATGCAGCAAGTGAAAGACTCTAATGATAGTAATAGTAATGATAAGTTGATAAGTATAATATCTTGTATCAGTTTAGTCATCAGCAATTGGCATCTGCGCGTGAAAGGTATCTCGTCTGATGATTGATGATTACGCAAAATATTAATCGGTAAACAGGATTAGTTAAGCAATACATTATTGGTTCCTTGTTATTTCAACGATGTTAACAAGATTTATAAATTATTATTTGTAAACAACGCATTCCAATTCTTTTTCAACAGCCGCTCGGTATTCCGGGAATCCTCCGTCAAGACGTGTTACTTGACCGTTTCCACATATCCACAATTCCTTACAAATATTGCGTATGAGCCTCTCATCGTGAGAAACAAGAATGACTCCACCCTACGTACAGAAATCGAATAAGTTTTTCACGTGAACAGGAGTCATACAAAACACACGGAGACATAGTAAATTCGATAATACAATGCACACTTACGTTGAAGTTTTGAATAGCAACAGAAAGAGCCTCTATGGTTTCCACGTCCAAATGATTGGTAGGTTCGTCAAGCACTAGGAAATTTGGTGAAGGGTAACACATAGCTGTAAAAGCTACCCGAGACTTTTGCCCTCCAGAGAGGCTGGCTATACTTTGTAAAGCCAACTCTCCGGAAACCCCGAACCGACCAAGTTGTCTACGATATTCTTCTACAGTAGCACCTACAAAAACACGTAAAAGTGAGTGATTTTCAAATTGGTATAGTTATGAATTATCAACTAAAGAATTAGAAACACTTTTTAAAAACCTGGAAATCTGAGCTGCAAAAATCCAACCGGAGTTTGGTCAAGAGTAAGTTGATCCACATGGTGCTGACTAAAATAGCCAAAACGTATACCACGATGGGTGTGAACAAACCCTTTTGACGGGATTAGTTCCCCCAAAACGAGTTTCAATAAAGTTGTTTTGCCAGCACCATTTTCACCGACAACGCAGATTCGAGAATCACTTGCTGCGCTTAAACATATCTGCGCACACCGTTATAATTAGTTAATCTCACGTCTATATTCGACAAAATGAAAACATATCATGACTCCGTGACTTAATAAATAATTCTACGACCAATTAGTTTGAATAGTTACCTTGTTTAACACAATTCTATCCAGTGTGTAACCAAAAATCAATTCATCTAATTGTAGAACCGGAGGATTGAGCGGAGCTACGTCAGGAAACCTCAATACAACCTCGATGTCTTTTTCTACTGCAACCAATTCTGGTAGTCTTTCTAACATCTTAATTCTACTTTGAACCATAGAAGCTCGCTTCTTGTTATACCGAAACTTATCAATGAATTCCTGTGTATGCTGCCGAAGTTGTTGCTGCGCTTCCCATTCCCTTTGCTGATTTTTCATGCGCTCTGTCCGTGTTCTCACGAAATTTTCGTAGTTACCTTTGTATTGATCTATCACTTGCGAATGTAAATGAAGTATATCAGTAGCAACTTCATCCAGGAAGTGCCTGTCGTGTGAAACTACAAGAATAGTAGAAGGCCAAGTTTGTAGATGATTCTCCAACCAAATAATGGCTTTAAGATCCAACATGTTGGTAGGTTCATCAAGTAGCAATAAATCTGGTCTGTCAAATAAAAAAAATGCATTTATACGTGCACAATGCACATAGTGTCTGTCTACTGAAACTACTGTGACGCTATTTTTGATTTTGTTTTGCACTAAAGAAATTACAATTTCAATTATTTCAGATACTTACTTGGCAAATAAAGCCCGTGCCAAAGCCAACCTCATTCTCCACCCTCCGCTAAATGTTTTAGTGGCTCGTTTTTGACCTTCTGCCGAAAATCCTAGCCCTGCTAGGATTACACTTGCTATAGCTGGAGCCTTGTCCGCTTCTATCGCTGATAGTTGAACATACACTTCAGCTAGCTCCGTTGCAGCCTCAGGTGTATTTAGACTTGTTAAACGCTTTTCTTCCGCAAGCAGATTACATCGGACAAAGTCCGCTTCCAGAACGGATTCTATTGCTGGTGTGTCATCACCATTAACCTCCTGCTCCACGTGGAGAACAGATACTCCAGGCGGGATTTTGAGCTGAGCACTAAACAATATGTACGGTTAGTGTTGTTATTCGGACACAATATTGGGTACTACTAAAGTAGCAAGTAACCTCGAACAATTCAGTTGTAATGAAGTAGTAACTTTTTTAGCCTCCAGAAAAAAGTAGCAAATCTAAACTGACTAAAGTTCCCCCAAAACTATAGTTCCCCATCAATAGTATATTTACTTATAGTATATTTTAGTTCTGGAGGGAAATAATAGGGCAGAACCTTACAATTGTAGTAACTGGCAATGAGAAAAGTAGCAATACTTTTTACCATATAAGTTTTCGTACTAAAGTATAGCCGCACTAAATTCGAGTATTGAAGCAGCTTAAGTCAAAATAGTGTTTTGTGACGGGACTGCCCTCGTCAAAAGTCAATTTTGTGACCGTTTGACAACACTTACCATATGTACATATGTATACAGGGCGACAAGAAACATTATATACCCCCATAACCTTTATGAAGCGGGCATGCTACAGGGTAGTAAATCTAATTGCCATGTAGAATGCTATTGCGAGTCTAGGAAAAAAAATTCATCTCGATAACTAAGATCGGACTAAGATTAGCTAAGTTATGGCGGTTTTTTAAAAAAAGTTGAAAATTCCGAAGTTTCGACAAAAGCGATTTTTTGATTTTGCTTTCAGGAACAAAAACTTTAGGTTCCCACAACCGTGCAAAACGGATAAGAGTGTTTACTAAGCAGAATTTTATTGTGGACCTGCGAAAAAAATCCCCATTCATATCGAACGAGAATTAAAGTTATGGCAATATGAACGAGATTAAATTTTTTTTCTAGAATCGCTATAAAATTCTACATGGCAAACTTATATGTACTACTTCGTTTTGTAGCATGCCCGCTTCATAAAAATAATAATAATAATAATGATTTATTTGTCATCAAAACATACACAGTAGAGCCCATAAAATGTGTACAGAGTACTACAGAAATTAAAAGTATTAGAAGGTATATAATGTTTCCTGCCACCTTGTACATCATTTACACTCATTGTTGATAGTTTAATCTTACCTGGCTATCATTTTGAGCAATGTTGTTTTTCCCAAACCATTCTGACCTACCAGACCATACCTTCTTCCATAATTGAGGGACACCGTTGCTCCTCTGATCAATACCCTGCAAACCACAATTATACATTGATCAAACTCCGAATCGCACATCACTTTAATCGCACTATAAACACTTACTTGTCCCCAAAAGCTACATCAAAATTTTCTATTCTAATGTCTTGTTGACGTTGGTGGACCCCTTTGCTCTCCAAACGACTTTCTTTCTTCGAAATAACCTAATCAAAGCATCAAACATAGGTACAACAAATGAAATTCGGAGCATCAACAAATGTGGTGGGCACGTGAATAAAACATCAGAATAGGTTTCGTCAATAAAACGAAATATTCAGACCTGAGCCGCGCTAGCTTGACATTCATGACCAATATGACCTGTTGGACGAACAACATCAGTTTGTCTCTTCTCTAGCTTCTGTTGCAATTTAGCTTCAGCTTTCAACAACTTCTTTGTGTCCACCTGACGCAAAGTGTCATCCCGTTGACTCATCCAGATTGATGACATGTCCGTATTATCAGTTGTCTCCAGCAAAGTATTCATTTGCATGGGGGCACTTAAAGCTCTAATTCCATTTCGGGATACGTTGGAATGCATTCCTAAAAGTTCCCATATTTCGCCGCAAATGTTTCTGCAATCAAACAGTTATTACTTATCACTAAACATCTGCAGGATATCATAGAACGTAAGTACAAAGATAAACTGTAAATTCAATGCGGTGTAAACCCTCTGAAACAAAACGAACACCATACCTCACATCATCCTCCGTCGTTCCAGAATCTGCGACTTCTAACAAAACTTCGCCTAACGCCTCAAATATTTCTTCCGGGCTTTCAAAATCATCTTTACTAACGGTCAAGATGCCTGTAAATAAATGAATATGAACTCATACCTTATTCAATAAAATACCAGCAAGTTCATAATACATGTGCTGTTCATACAAAGCTTTCACGAAGTTCCCTTACTTTCTACATACGAATAAATATCCTCGTTGATTTGAGGGAAAGTCTTCTTAATTAGTTGTTCACAATTTTCCATGGTTTCTGAAATAAATTCCAAACTCTTGCACTAGCGGCATGGGCTGTCTTTTAAACTTCTTCCAGACGGATATTGCAGCCGCAAGTCTGCTTTTGTGCGTACGGTTACAAAAATTGATTTAATGGATGGACTTGACTTAATTCACAATAAAATCACAGTCACTCAGCCATATACGTCAAAATATCCACTTTTTTGTTAGTCAAAATATCAATAACAAAATCGGCTCCAATTTTATTATGATCATTTACTGCAGCCCAAGTCTAAGGGTGGAACTGAAACTGTTTTTAACGCGGTTCTTGTCAGTCGGGCCTGCCTTGTTGAAAATGTTGAATTGAAATGTACGTGTCTATTATTGTCTATGTGTCTGCCAGTCTGCCTTTCAATTCCAATTGCCAATGTCTTCTGGGGTCACTTTTACTGTTTCACTACTTTTACAGATGTTAATTTTTGTATCTCCCGCACTTTGTCGCAGCTTTTAGAAACCTACTGATTTGGCAGACGGGCAAGACGAACACACTCTAATTTGGCGGACGTGGCGGACCGGACACTAATTTAGCGGACAGGCGGACAATAATTTAGCAGACAGGCGGACACTAATTTAGCAGACATGCGGACACTAATTTAGCTGACAGGCGCATACTAATTCGGCGGACAGGCGGACCGGACACTAATTTTGCGGATGGGCGGACAATAAAGCGGACAGTCGGACAGGACACCAATTTGAAGGACGTGGCGGTCCGAATTCTAATTTGGAGGGCGGGCGGAACCGCCGGACAATAATCTGGCTGACATTGCGCAAAATGCGGACATTAATTTAGCGGACAGGCAGACGTCGATTAATTTGGATTAATTTGATTAATTTAATTAGATTAATTTGGCGGATGGCGCAACAGGCGGACAGGCGGAGCAAACAGTAAGTATGCACGCAGGCGGAGCGAACAGTGATTCGGCGGTGCAGGCGGACAATAATTTGGCGGACAGGCAGTAAATTTCGTAAACGAACGGACTAGAATTTATTTTGACAGGGGTATGTTTTTTTGAAAACGTCCACGTGTGTTTTGGGTATGTCAGCCAAATTGAACATAATGGTACTTACTTCGTGTCTTGAACCGATAGGAAGTATCTGACACCAAAATTTTGAAATTCCGATCTCTTCAAATTCCGGGTTTTCTGAAATAACAAAATAATTTTTTGAGGGTCAATTAAGCATTAAATTAAAAAAATTGTCTATCTCAAATACTTGTAATGCCTAAAGGCATTTATAAAAAAACGAAAAAAAAATTAAAAAAAAAAAAATTAAATAAAAATTAAAAGAGAATCACCGTCGCTGATTACGAATCTGACCATCTTTTTCCAATCTGACCTTGCCCTGCTGAAATATTTGAGGTCAAAGGTCATCCAGTGTAAAAGCTCATAAGCCAGAATCAAACTCAAAGTTTTTGTGCAAACCAAGGACGCTGATTATGAATCTGACCTTCGTTTTTCGCCTTGACCTTTCCTGGTTCAGTTATCAAGGTCAAAAGGTGAGGACTTCGCAACAGTCACGAAGCCCAGCCTTAAAGAAGGGTTATAGGACAAATCCAGGCCGGTGACCACGAAACTTATTTTCATTTTTGAATGAACCATGACCTTTCCTTGCTCGAAAAATCAAGGTCAAAAGGTCAGGACTTCGTAATGCTCACCAAACCCAACCAAAAAGATGAGTATGAGAGCTAATCCAGGTATCTGCTCCAGGGTATTGCTCTTTTTTTGTGGTCGCATTTCAGTACATCTTGTGGTCGCATTTCAGTACAAAGATATGGCTTTGCACCAAGAATGTGCGAAACACTATCAGCTCATGCCAAAGCTGCAAACAGTTCGCATTTTGGGTTTCATTTATCCTTTCTTCAGGTTAAGAAGTAAAAAACTGCTGAACAACGCTGCCACCCTCAGTGATTGGACCGCTGCGGCACGGGAAGGAGACCACCGTCGTAGAGCAAACCCCGTGCCTACACAGCAGTTCCATGAGAGGGCGGGGGTGAGGCCATATTGCCGATAAAGTCTCATGGTCTATTGCCTGACCAGGGAATAACCCAACCTGGAAGGGGCAATCCGTCGGTGTCCCGGCCGTCGGAGGCTGAGCGAGGGACGTGCGAGGTTGAGCCTAAGCCTCGTCCGGGGATGCGTGGGGCATGCGAAGCCGTGGATAGCGCCACGACCGCCACCCGTCCCGCTCAGGGGGTGACGCCCAGAGAAGCGATGAGCTTGGCGGAAACCCCGCCAAGTTCTTCCAGCAGGAGGCCACCATCGCGAAAGAAATTGAAGTTTATGTGTTATGTCTGCAATTCGGGGGCTGTTCCAGCGTTACTAAGACCTGTAGACGGACCGGAACAGTTGCGGTATGCGGCCGAAACGTTGAGAGAGGGACGAATGCAGTATCTGGACGAAAAGATCAGAGAACAGGACAAGGTTTGCGCTAACTGCCATCAGGCAGCGCAGAAATTGATTCAGGATATGAAAAACCAGACCATGAAGATGCAATTCAATGTAGTTGACTCAATGGTTAATTATTATTTATTATTATTATTAGTGATATGGCCTTTAATTGACATTGAATAAAAGCGGAATCTACTCCACGTTATTTTACCGGCAAACCAACGGCCTTTTACCTGCAAGCATTTTTCATAAAGGTTTTTACTTCTTCGAGCAGTCTACATTCACAAATAGCACCTACAGAAACAAAGCAAGTGACTTATGGATTCACTTAGATGCACAAAACTGTTTACCGGGATTTCCAGTACTTGATTTAGAATATCTAAGTAAGGAAGTCCATGTAAGCTTCGGGCTCCGATAACAGATAAGTTAAAAAAAAGGAATTGCTTAATGCTCTTGTAGTGTGATTTGATGCCTTGCTGAAGCTGTTTGAAAGCTCGATTTCACCAAGAATTTGCTTTGTCGCTTTGCCACCCTTCATTGCTAACTGTCAATTGCCATTTCGCGCCTATACAGTCCACTGTCTTGTTGCTGAAATTGAAGGAGGTCTCCACTTGGACCTGCCAGTCATAACAGGGGACACGTGAATGAGAAATTTTAAATGGGATTTACAATGGGAACCTCCATTGTCCTCCAAATTTCGGTTTTCGGGGATTTCAAAAAGTTTGATATTTAAAAAAAATCGAAACCTGAAGGGCCCGAAGTTTTAGCATGGAGAGACTATACTAGTTAGGCTGGCTAACCCTCCTGATTTGACCAGGACTGTCCTGATTTGAAGGGGCACCTACTGTCTCCTGATGACAGTAAATAAATCTCCTGATGCTTTATTAGAAAACACGTTTCTATTTTTTTTTACAAAGAACATACCAAAACCAAATTTTAAAACGAAATCCTTGTGAATTGATTTTGCATGTGGCGAGTGGGGATCATGGTGCTTGATTAAATATGTAATATTCTCGCACTTGCATTAATGACGGAGAAATCACTTGCTCCTACAAACCTAATAACAAGGAAACTCCTTGTGCGTATACTTCATGCTATATCAGCGTCCATAACTGTTACCTATGGCGACTAGTAATATTATTGCGTACGGAAAAATTTACATAAGTAATGAATGTAGTGATTGATTTATAAACGGCAATTGGTTATTGTGACTCCTACTGTCTTGCGCTTCATTTGGGCATGCCAAAGAAAGAGCACTTTCAATGGAAGCTGCAAACTCTGGTAAATTTTGGAACTTAAATTTACAAAACGTTGTCAAACAAGAAATTGATTGTTGCAGCTTGTATTGAATCCATGCACTCAAATAAACTGTAACAGTAACATGTGAAAGAACACTAACATATTGTCACTTTAAATCGGTGACAAGTGACAAGTGACAATGTACCTTGGTATCAATTTTGCTCATTAGTATTGGATTTGGTCAGATTCGAGTCCCGAGGTAATCGATAATGTCCATATAAATGTGATTACTCAACCTTTTCTTCCAGTTCAGGGCGATTGAACTTCCAAAATTGCCGTTTTATTTAAAAGTGTGACATCTGTAAGTACTGAACTACTTAACGTAGGCATTTCATTTTTATTTGTAAGACATTCTCCGTCCAATTATGTCGGGGTATTTTGATTTGTGCGTTTTGGTAAAGCGGATCTGGGCGAAATTACAGCACCAAAATGTAAGGTCTGGCGCTTATTTGGAAATTTGACTGAGCGTACAACCGTACGATTTTCCCACATGCAAGCGTATCAGGAACACAACGTATCAGATATGTTTAACTAGTTCCTTGCGCCAGGCATTACATTTGGTGCTGTAATTTTTCCCAGATCCGCAAATGGAAACAAACAAATAAAAAACCGCGAGGCATAATTGAGCGGAGAATGTTTTAAAAATAATTAAATGACTGTGTTCACTAGTTCAGGACTTGTTAGATGTCGCACTTTTGGGTAAATTGGCAAATGGCAAAATCGATCGTCCCTGCAATGGAAGCAAATGTTGAATGAACCCATATAGGGACGCAATCGATTATCAGGGGACACGGTCTATCCAGCCACTCGAATCTGACCAAATATAATACCCACAGGCAAAAGTGACATATATTGTCACGGAAATCAATTTTAAATACTTATGTGTATACATAATATACATATATGTATGTATAAATATTTAAGTTAAAACCTCCAAATTTCAGAGACCGCTGAGTTGGCCAGCCTAATACTAGTGGTGTACTCAAATGTGGCACTAGTCCCGGCTAGTAACTTTTCCCGCACCTGGGGATCGTCCCTCATAAGTGATCAATTTTGTGGAAAAAACTTCTGCTTGTTTGCTGTTTGATTTCTACTGTTGCTGACAATAAAATGAAATACTCTACAGGGACCGGCGTGACATGCTTAAATCCGTAACCTATTGATTTTCCTCCCTCGTTTTGATAAATTGTTCCCAACAAGTTTTGGCAGTCCACCACTATGACCCTGGGTAAATCTTTGTTTACATACATACGAGTACATTGTAAGAAAGTTGGAAAAATCGTATGTTCTTCCCCACCCACAAAATACAGATAGAGAGAGAAAACAAAAACCAATCCGTCAAGACATGAAGTCTCAGGATGCTACTTGTAGGAATTGACATTTCTATCGCATTAAAGTTCCATTGCGGACAATGGGAGCGGTCGATGACTTTCTCCTTTTATCATATTAGATTTATTTCACACACTGGAATACTTTCTTGTAGTAGCCATAATTCATTTTTACAATGCATCTAAGGATTTTGTCTCCAACAAGCCTCTCTTAAATGCATCTTCCAATCTTCCCTATTTTTCTGCATACCTCCATGTGACCACGATTTTCCCTTTTCTCGTCACATGTACATACTTGCCATAATTTATGTATATAATATACAAAAGTTGAAACAAGTTATCTACACTGTCTGTATACTTACACTTTTCCTTCCCCAAAAAGCTTCCTAATGCAAATTTCGACCACAGAAACTGTAAAAAAAACTACAAAAAAAGACACTACTTTTCCCTTTCACCCCAAAAACACTTTTCTGCATACACATGGAGTTGCCCCATTAAAAGTATGCAAAGACGGTTCTTGAATGCTTTTCATCCGCCTTATTTTTCCGGTACTCAAACTCGCTCGGCAAGAAAAAATTGAACAAACTTGAACTATTCCGTGCCATAAAATGGTTACTTAAATTTTCCACAACAAACTCTGGTTACCCCGTAAGTACTATATAAGTTTTTACAGTTATACCTAATTTTCCTTTCAATCCCCTTTCAATCCCCAATCTTGTCCTCCATTTGATTTTTTCAAGGAAATTTCCGCGTATATAAAAGAGAGATGAACACAGGAGATGGTTGAAGTAATGGTATCAACCTCTTGAGGAGAGCGAGCACAACCCTCACATGGTGGACTTTAAGGACGGGGCGGAGTAGGGGGTGAGGTGGATATAAAACAATATTATGGCAGTGGATGTGATTCAATAGATTTTTTTCTCTTGTGACATTTAAACTGTGTGTGCGGTCAAATAAATTGGTAGGAGATGACTGTAATAATGGGTTATTTTCCGAGCACCGAGGTCGTAAATGCGTTTTTTATTATGGCTGGAATTATGTGGGAAGAAGAGGAGAAACGACAGACTTTCCTCCTACTGCTGCTCCTTCTTTCATTATATTATTTGATTTTCCTACATACCGCACATATGAAGGGTTTAGAGTCAAACTAGCCTAAGTCCACTCGAGCAAATTTTACAGGAAGGGCAAAAAACTGCGGCGGACGGAAAACTTTTAGAATTTCCAAAGTTTTTTCGAGAAACATTTACGATAATTAGATCCACAATTCCGCCAAATTTTGCAAATCCACCATTACGCGTTTTCGAAATATCGCAATTTTTATGCATTCAGTTCGATGGACTTAGTCCGGTATGACTCTAAAATCGCTGAGTTTCCCATACTTAACATACAAAATCGGTTTAACACAACTTTCTTCTTCCTTGTCTCTCTATATTTT
>JAQGBT010003119.1:0-20859 GCA_034698585.1 Disparrhopalites patrizii | reverse complement strand
AGAGAGAAAGAGAAAGAAAGAGATGGAAAGAGAGAGAAAGAGAGAGAAAGAGAGAGACAGGAAACCCATTGGAAATGGCCAAAAATGAGACACCGAGCTCGTAGTAGCCCCTGTCATTTACACACTTTAGAAAAGAGGAAATCCCTTATAGGCTAGGCTCCATTAGGAGAAAAGCTATAAGGTAAGCTTCTAGAATGTGGTACATATGTGGCCGGGCCACATATGTACCTGTATATGTATAAGAGCGTACAGGTATACATATATATGTATGCATGTGGATTGCTTGGTAATTATTTTCATTACATGCTAAAACTCATCAAGGAATCCAATCAAAAAATGCCTCTCAGTTAGTACTGGAGTCCCAGGTAATTGGAATGGAAAAATAATAAAAGTATGCATGAAAGTGTCGCTTTTACGTAAGGACATCACCGGAGAAAAAATGGGCTTTCGTATTGTCAAGGTACCTTGGCTCAAATTTACTCAAAGAGAGGTTTACAAGACTGGACGCGCCGGCTGTAAAACGAAAGAAAGCAAGGTGAAAGTCGGGACTGGACAATCAGGTCCTGTATATTTTTGTTGTTGCCTCCATTGATTATGGTGTTGGTACAATTTATTAGTCCTTTTGTAATATGACGCGGTGAAGTTTGTATTAATACCCACCCTTTTTCAACACGAGTCCAAATATCTGGATTTCCATCATTAAGCCCATCATTTACAATATTGTGACTGTATAGTTTTGCTTCCCCTCGTCGCTTTGTCCGCCCAAGAACGTTCTTTGTGTCTATTTCCGGCTTTTACCTTTTATGAACATATTTTTGGGAACGCAATAATAATAACACCGTTGGCAAAATTTAATTCAGTATGTACTCATGGCAATATTTAATTCAGGGGACTTTTCTTCTCCCATTCACGGGTCTCTGAGCCCCCACTTTTTTGATGGACCTAATTTGATTTGTGACTTTGATGCTTCTTCAAATGAACGATTTACCATGTAATTCAATTTGTTATAAACCATATTGTCGGTCTTTTTGTCCTAATGCCGGCTTTTCAAAATGAACTTGCTTATACTGCATCAATTACCCGACTTGTCTCCCTGGTGAAATATTAGATAAAATAGAAAGGACCAAAAAGAAATGATAGATTCCATGTTTTTTCACTTGATATTGAGAGGGCTTCCCCATCCAAGAAATAATTGGCTAATTGTAGACATCCACCAGAGATAATTTATTAAAGTGTCAAATTTCCTCCGACTCCAGTCCTCTTAGGCTTTTAGAAGAATTAGAAACTAACCATCATATTTGACCAGCAGCCTTATATGAAATGGACAAGTCAAGGAAGTACATATATTTTTCGCAATACTACCGTCCTTCCAAATCAATTTCTTCTGATAGAAATTGCCTCATTTCCCAAATTACACACCATGTAAAGCATTGGAGGGTCATTACACCTTTTAAATACTTGAAAAAAAAAACGTTCTTTCATTCTGTTGTGGTTTCACAAAACAATTTTCGGGATAATATTTTTATACAAAGCAAAAATAGGACATCTACGCTGTGACAGGCCACGTGAATCGTATAAATATTCCCAGTTTATTTCAAGCATCATTGCATACAATGATTGTCAACAAACCTTCTATAATGAGCTGGGGAGCAACTCGCCTCGACTTTTTTGAAGAGCGTGCTTTGTGTTCATATATACGTAGCTTATTAAATGCAAGAAAGAACAAAAACAAGGGCAACAAGGACCAAAAACATGCTTTTAGTGGGTTAATTTGGTGAAATCACGCTACATTACCTTCCATATTAAATGGTCGTAATAGCCATATGGGAACGGGGCGGGCTTCTTCTGGGATAGAAAGGGAGCCAAACGGGCTTTCTCCACCAGAAATACAGCTGAGGAATACCATGCCGCTTTTACTCTTGCGCTTATAGTAAACCTTCTGGTTTTTTTAAAGGAAGGCAGAGAGATTTATGAGTGTCATCAAGTAATGCTTCCGATATTACGTCGTCCGAGTGTGAGAAATAAGTCAAAAAGACGAGGCCGGAGCTACAAAATCGGTTTCCATAAGCCAAAATGGAAGTATCCGTATACTTCTTACTTGTTTTTACAGGCCATTCAAGCCAAGAAGCCATTTTGATTCTGACAGGGCATAGCCCAGAAATAATAAACTGGATAAAAACAACTTTTTTTTTTGCGAAATTTTACGGCTCCAATCAAAAAAGCCATATCCACCAGGAATTAGGCTGTTTTTTCTGCGATAAGTTCAAAATTTGCCATTCTTCTGTTTTTTTTCGAACTTCGAAAAACCGCTTATAACTTAGAAGAGATTTTGTATGCAAAATATCGCTGGATCAAATACTTGTTAAATATATTTGAATAGACATTTTATTTGTGGTATGCAGAAGTATGAACCAGATAAAAATGTTAAAATTTGGTCTCGTGCACGGAACATGTGCACGGAGAGAAATAAGTGGATGAAAAACGATGTCAACTTGAAAATCTCAACACATTGACGTAACGTTTTTATTAATCGTTCTTCGACATACATACATATATGCCACCTTCTCACAGTAAACTGATCATTTGTCAGGACATAAAGGGTTATATGACTTACACATGTAATATGTATGTATAGTATATTTTTCCTTTTTACAAATGTATACACACCTAAGTAATTATATAATGTAAATCGCATCTTTTCCTAGTTGTTTCATTTCCACTATTAATCATAATTAATAATATGTATAACCATTACATGTATGAGGGAGGGGCGGTTAAAATTTCCACTTTTTCTTCTTCCTCGTCGTCTTCCTGCTGACGTGAATTGAGATGTACACGAGTAACGGTTAGAATTTGGGCATTGGATGCTCTGATTAAGCACGGTCCTTGTTCTAATTTTTCCATTTCACCTTTCATTACACTCAAGCATGCAATGTTTACCGGGTGTTTACATCTTTTTCATTGTACTAATTAGCTAAAAATAATGTCCTTAGAAATTAATACAAAAATTTGTGGTTGTCAATAAACAATGTACAAAGGACAAAATATTAGGTTTAAACCAATTCTTGTCGTTAATGCAAGAACCATAAAAATTCTCTAACCACAAACAAATTTATTTTTTTGAATATTTTTTAAAATATTTTTTTAAACGTGTTTAAATATTTTTGCACTTTCTAATACATCTGAAACTCGTTAACAAAAACAAATGTTTTTTATTTGCTTTTCTAATTTACTAATTCCAATTATTTTTGCCACAAAGTTACTCCTGTTGATCCACGCAGGCTATTCGTCTGATTATTTTCCTAACATAGCATTTTCTTTTCCTTCTCTGCTATACAATAATTTTTTTTTGTATGTGTTCAAATATCATATAATATACATACGTACAAAAAATACAAGGACATTCAATGGCATTGGAGCAATGTAATTATAAAATAACAATAAGAGAATACGATTTAAAATCATTTGCATAAAATTCCATTAATGATGATAACAACTCAAGTCTAAAATACAAGACTAGTATTTTAAATTTAGCCCAGTAATAACAAAAGTAATAATTAATAATCGTCATAATAAATTTTTCTTCTGCATTATTTCTTTTAAATTTGTGTGACAAATAATGTTCGCGCATATTTGTTAATTTAATCATAATAGATATACACATGTATACATATATAATTTTTTATACGTAATATTATTTTTTTGATCTGGTCCTTAATATTGGGCAAAAGCAGGAGCTGATTCCATTCATTTCCCCCTCAAAATTCTTGTGTTAACTATAATCCAAGCCAATGTAATAAGACATAAAATTATGCTTTTTTAATAGCAAGCTAATCTAATCTTATCTGTCTTTACAATTTTCCACGAAAAGAAGGAGCATTTCATCGTGCTGTATTTCATTTGGTTTTGTAAAATGATAATAACAAATTAATGAAAAAGAAACAAACGCAAGCATTTTTTGAGAATGAGAATTTTTTACAGGCTAATTTCAATCCTGAAAAATATTCTGTGATTATCAAGGAAATTTAAGTTTTTTCAAGGAATTCAGAGCTTCCCGTTTCAACGGGTGGAAAGAGAGGGGGATTTTTGCGTAGGCGAAGGGAATAGCAAAATTAAGAGAGAAAGCATTAACTTTTCATAGAAAGGACTTTCTCCGGAATAACGGCCTTCCTTGAAGAGAAGGTATCATTTTAAATACTTTATTAAATCTTACTTTTTAAACAGGTAAAGAGTAGTATGTTTTTTTCCGAATCGCAGAATTGTTTTTTTTGTAGATAGAATAAATCACGATGAAAAAAGCATTTTTATACGTAATAATTATTATCGATTGTGTTTTTTACCGTTTCTTCAATGTATGGGCATAGGAAGCAATACGTATTTCCTTCATACTAATTAGTATAACGGAAAAAACAAAATTAAACCCATTCTGCATACATTTGATTACTACTGTCTAATAAGAGAGGGAAAGGACAAAGTCGTTATTAATGTTTACCATTTTTCTTTTTACAAATTATATAATCCTTTACTGCTGAGATTTTCCGAGTACTTCCATCTAATATCCTACAACTAATGGTAATGTTTTTTTTCTGGCAACTATCTCTACACTTGAGGTGTCTCTCTCTCCCTTTGTCTACTTATTATTCCTAATACGAGGTACATACATGTAATACGCTTATAATAGTATGTATTATATTTAAATACAATGTATTAATATCCAGCTTCAGAGTCTTGTTTTTTTTTTAAATTTACGTATCATTTATTAGAAGGAATTAATAACCTAGTTACATTCAACAAATGACCACAATTGCAATAACAGTAATTGTCTGCGGTATAAATCCTTGTCTTCAGTTTATTACACGTGCGGTCGTGTTCCGTAGGAAATGCAAGGTTTTTTATACGGTCATATTAGGAGAAATGTAGTAAGGGTCTCTAATACATGAGTTAACTTTTTTTATTAGTTTTTTTTTTAAAGTCTACCATTTTCCAGAGTTACGTTTTTTTCTTCATAGTAGTTTCCGTATAGGTTTATGCGTACGGTAATATTGATAAATAGCGTCTAGGTAGGACTGGATTGTTTTCATTTGATTTCTAGTATCATTTTACCAGGCTCATCATCTACATTGCATACATTTTTTTTTAGAGAGGAAAGAGTGAATAAGAGAGAGAGAGTTATTGTTTTGTAATTAGAGAGAAAAAATTGCTCGTTCTCTGCTGCAGGTACCTGCTTTGGGGGTTTATTTCCATTTTTGTACGCTGCCTATATGTGTCATTTTTTTATTATTTTCTACAGTATTATTAACATTACTTTCTGGCACTACTGAGCTTCATTAGTAGAAGGAGAGAATTTTCCAAACTGCAACGGCATTTAAAAAAAATCTTTTTAAACAAAAATACGGCCTGTAAACCACATTTCGGCAGTTATAGTTTCCTCCTTCTATTATTTTTTTTGTCTACTTCTTTTGCTTGAGCTCGAGTTCAAAAAAAAAAATGTAAGGAAGAGCAAAATAAATTTCTTCCTGGATGAGGAGGACTTCCCATTTAAATTGGTATTTGTTTTCTTTTATGCATTATAGCATTGTCTATATTAGGCAGTTAATTTCGGTCGATTTACTGCAACTGTTTTCCTTGGATATTAATTTGTTGGAGGTTGGGTCATGGGACATAGAATTGTCTTCGGTGGCTTCACGCCACTCATGCATTCCTGTGGTATTAGAATAACGAACTACCTGTCAGGTATAACGACACTGATATCAACATTCGTAGGAGTGTTGAGTTCTACGTGTCATCAATTCGGTATGGGTTCTACCTAATTGATAGCATAATGATCTCAGCACGCCTGTGAACGTTGGTGTCAATCTCGTTTTTTCGCTTTTATTTACAGACAATGCAATTAGTAATGAGCGTAAATTATTCTGCTTCAAAGACAATTTGAACTATAGGTTCCTCATTTTACCGAAATGACTGCTACGAGAAGTTTGTAAAATGATAATTTCTGTTTATGATAATATTAATACTACTATACCATTTTTTCCTTTTCCGGCTGCCATATCCGGAAATTTTTTTTACCGGCTAATTAAATTCTGCAGTAGATTTTCACGGAGAGAATTTTATATGTGAAAAAAAAATTACCACTCCATGACCCACTCAACCAAAACTGTTCTCCAGGAAAAATATGTGCTGGATCGTGCGTTGCTAAATTTCCAATTGGCTAGATCGTTTCATGGATACAATTCACTTACATAAGTATTGCATAGGCATAATTTCTTTCTTTTTTTCGCCGAAATCCTCCCATTTCCATCTGCATTAATGCCAGGCACACTAATTATTTTACAGGAGTATGTGAATTCTATGTTTTTTTCGACAGATTCACTTATTATTCCAGTTTGCAACCCAAAAAGTTTTCAATTCCTCCCCAACGTTTCATTTGCCTCCTGAATATAAGCGTTTTCGAAAATGTCTTCCTACACCGCATCATCTACTCGTTCATAGCAGTTCGCCAAGTTCGCTTACCATCCAGACGGAATTAAAAAAAAAAGGGGTGAAAAGAAACCAATTTCTATTTCCTAATTTACTTTTCCATATTCTGTAGTCATTTTAACTAATCACCTGTACGTAACCTGTAGAGCAAAGTGAGTAGCAGGAATTCAAAGTCAAAGGAGTGTGTGAGTCGGGAACGCGTTAGGATAGTTTTTTTTTAAATCCTTAAACACGACATATATTTTATTCCTAAAATGGCTAATAATATTATGTGTTCCTATCATGTTTCAGAAACTCACAGGAATTGATTTGGAACGTCTTCTAATATACAGACACGTCTTTCACCCTTTTCCTTTGTCGAATAAGTGAAATCTGTGTGTGGCTTTTAGTACCTTCTACACGCAGTAATTAAAGGTGACCATGTATGCTTTGCAACGGACGTGGTCATTACCAACGCACGTCCATCGAGTAAATGATGAGTAGTTGTATATTTTTCTTGGAATTGTAACACTCCATCTTGTCATGTCGTACTCGCTAATTTTTTTTAAAACGACACCTTATCTATACATACATATGTATTTGCGTAGTAATGATAATACCTACCTATTACTTACGAATATTCACGTGATTCAAACATGTGCAATTATACCGTAGATTTAAAGTCGTAAAAAAGTGCTTACAAGCTAGTTGCTCGACACCAATAAGAATATCTTTATATTCCTTTTTTTTTTTTGAAAAATTTCGTTTCACAGCAATCATTTCATTTCTTTCCCTCTGGGAAACCCAAAAAGGATAAATTGTCCAAAAACTTTGAAAAAGCCCTGTTGAGAGCTGGGCTGAGTTCGCACAGATTTTTTTAGGATTTAATTCAGTTGAACTATGTATACAGTTCTTCCTTGTGAAGAATGCCTGTTAGTCATCCGAAATATTCTTGAAATGTGTTGAACAGTTGACCAGACAATTAAATGTCTTTCTTGTAATGTCCCTCAAGTCTCCGTACAATCTACATCCTTTTTCAAGACGGAATCGAAATGACAATGAATTCCTGGACACAAATCCTCTATGACGTCCAACACTTTGAAGAAAGTGGGAACTTCATCCTGTTCATATTATAAATAACGGTTGCGATTGTAGTACGTATTACAATTAATGTCCTACCCTTAACCATAAATTTAGACTATAATTTAAAAATGTTTTCTTAAAATTGTTTTGTTTTTTTTTTCTTGGACGAGAAAAGTAAATATTCAGTACCAGAATTGTCGTCGAAAATGTATGTACTCACAGACACAGAACCGAAGGGAAAAGGTAGGCAGAGAATGGTCAGTGGGCGAAAATCGTAAAGCAAAATTGCTTAATTCCTGCGATACTATATCAAATTGTGGAGTAATTGCACTTAAGCAGCCTATAACGAGGTAAATTGTACAGATATATACATACGCACTCGAAAGTAACCAGTAAACACGGAATAATCGGGACGAGTGGTCAAATATCATTTGAGGTGCAAAATAACAGTTCCTACACCTGTTTTGCAAAACAGGCGACATTTCAAGCAGTTACAAGTCAGACACTGCAAAATAAGAAAATTAATGAATTCAATCTAATATGGAAATCCCAAGGAGGAGAAAAACTACTTGGTGCACTGGTAAACGTGTAGAAATAAATTCAGAGTTTCCTATAGATAGGTAATCCAAGAAGAATAAATTAGGAGAAAGTAACAACAGATTCCCTCTTCGACGATCATGTATAGAATAAAATACTTATAATATATATTTACCCAGCGTGTAACAAATATAAAAGCTAAGGAGTATTTTATACGGATAGTATTTTACGAATTAATAATGTATCTGGACATTTGGAAATGATTAAAAATGCTTTCAAGAGCGTTCACTGGAAAAATCTTTTGAATATTAAATGTTACGAGGGGCACACATTTCCCAAAATAATGATAAGTAGAAACAATCGATTACTAACCACAGACATAAAAATCTAGCAGTTGTCTCTCCGTCTCCAAAAAAATTATACATTCATAAAAATGCGGTCATGGTAGGAAGGGGTCCCTACATATGACGGATAAAAAGGAAGGGGAAAGTGCATAATGTAAATCCTAAACCATTGAATTCTCAAAGGAATGAATCTTTACTCCTCACCAAAAAAGAGCGTCTCTTAATCACTTTTTCCAATTCGGGGAAAAGCACGAAACGGAATTGAGTTTAGAAGGAGGAAGAAAGATGTGAAGGGGAATAGAAAATTCGTTAAAAAGTACCTATATTTCTTTTCTCGTACAAATGATCCCAAACAAAGTCCGTCGTGAATATTTTGTCATTAGAATTAGCAGTAAATGTATGATAGCACAACATCCCTTTTCCTACCATTTTTTTTCCGGAGCCAAACTAACCCAACGTTAACACATGAGTTACCAAATTATTAAAAAATACATTTGCCCATGTACGAGTGCCTACTAGCCTACTGTACCTGTCGATGGTTGTCTCATGGCAGCGTAGCAGGATTTGTCCAGCGGGATATAATTATATATGTATAATTATTTATATACATAATTTTAGAACATATTGTATAAGAATTCCTATTCTCCGTATAACTTACTCGTTAACATGAAATTTAATCTCAATCACTTGGTAGTACTAAGACAAAACTTAGGGCGTTCGTTAACAATAATGTATACATTTCTTAGGAATCAAATGCCCACTGTAACATTGTGCACGTCAGTACCCAAACAAATGAGAAACTAATGTTACTGTGTAGGGGGAAATACGCAATGAGTGTAATCTAGTAATGCTTATACTTACAGAGGAAAACAACGAAATCTAAAAGACCGTTCTATCAGACAAAGGACACAGTTCCAGTCGGTAATTGCTAATGACAGAAAACTCGGCTTTCTTGGTACAAGCTTAGATTATGTTATAAATTTGCATTTCCACATATTTTTTTTACTCAAATTAGAAAAAGGAAACTTTAACTTTAAAAATTTTAATTTTAAATCCCCTTTAAATAAAAACCTTAATTTGTATAATATCAGTTCCACAATTGGTATAGAAAAATGGGAATTAGGTATAACCGAAAAGGTACATGGCGCAATCTCTTGTTATTGTTAATTTGTGTTAGTAATCATCATCTGCTATAGATTCTTTTGTAGGCTTCAAGTAATTACTCATAATAGAAACAGTATAAATTGCAAATTGTGGGAACCACGCTCAAGGAATACGAACGTTCCTTACATAAAAGAGAAAGGTGTGCATTGAAGGTACACAGTTCACTCATAAAATTATACTACCTTTTCAATTTCTTCATTGTACTCTAATAATAAAATATCCGCTTCTTCATGGAGTGTGCACAACATGCTAATAATATTTTTTTATAATAATAAAAATCACTCCCGGGAAGGTGAGAGCCCGATTTTGGTCAAGACATGCATAATTCATACAAATTCTCATAATTTCCAAGCGTAAAAATGTATACACATGCCATTACATATGAAACGAATAACCTTCTCTATTGTACGTAATTTCGACCACATCATATGTATGTACGTATATACATACATATATGATGAGCAGATTTATTAAAAGAAAACAAATGGTTAATTTCGTAATTACCCAGGTTGATTTTTTTTTCATTTCCAGATGTACGTTATGTAGTCTAATGTTACTCAATAAGAAAAGCTCCCTACCGATCTTTCATAACTTTCCCATTTTATTGACTCTCCGGTTAACGCCCTACATTATATATTTGTTTTGTATCTGGAATTTTGTTTCCTTTACCAGTGGGATTTTTTTTTTCTTTAAGAAAGTCCACACAACTTTTTTCTTTCTTCAAAGAATAACTGTAAATAACTACGCTATGAACCACAATTAATATGTACAACCCTACACCTATAGAAAATAGTAAAAGAGATATAATTGTTATTTTCGAATAATTTGGCTACGAAACTTTGACTTTTCATCTCGCTCACATTAAATGTGTACTGACCACACTCGTATATTTATAATTACATACATCCTTTTGCAAAAGTAATAATCACCAAACTTAGACTTTTAGTAGTAATAAATTGCACAATTGTTTTTGTTGCTTTTTTAAAAAAAAACCTGTAGTATTGATACGACCTTTTGGGGTTCCAAAATATCAGCCACTGGGACCACACTCCGTCCTAAAACACAATTGGTTATACGAACGTATATATTGATGAATACAGATAATTATAACCTCATAAAAATGTAAAGAGGGTGTATTTAAAAAAGGAATAATATTGATAACAATTCTTGTAATAACTAACCCATAATCCTTAGGTTTGATTGCACTTCTACAATAATTAAAAAACACTAATAAAAAAACAATATAACATGGACATGACAAAAACCCAGAAATGAGTAGGAATAGGTGAAATGTGCATTGGTTCAACCTACCATTTCCTTAAGAAGGGAATTGAGTTTAAAACTGACAATTAGCCTTAAACTCAGTTTTCTTTTGGGTTGGAAAAATATTTTTAAAAAAATGACATCTAGCATTAATTACAACAAATGGCTGGGAGTAGCAACAGAAATTTGTTCACGAATTCGTTGTTGAAAAAAATGTAACAAAGATCTACTCCAAGTTACATTGGAGCAACCTGTTTGTATACAGGCATTTGGTGCTTCAGACAAGAGGTGACACTACAAGGATCTGCTGGCTACGATTTGCTACTTACAACCTTTTCTTGCGAATTACAATTTCCAAATATTACCTAGTAAATACCAGTTATGGGTGAGAATTTTGAATACTTGTTACATATAATATGATTTTTAGCCAGTAGCCACTACATATGTATTTACGTAGTTACAAATTTTAAGTATAAGATTAAAAGATTGGGTTTTCTTGGGGGAAACTCTCGTTTTTTTTATTCTTAGTTTTTTTGCTCACCTTTCCACCAAATAAATAATATAACATAAATATACATATACGTCTCACAAAGACCTAATTACGTATGCGATTGAACAGTAATTTCACATTTTTTTTTTATTAGCGTAATGATTATATTAATAGATGTATCTTGTAGTAATCCTCAATGTTAATAGTAGTAATAAGTATAATATATATTTTTCGGACAATATAGTTTTTTTTTATACATGACATTATTTGATTCCTTCTCATTTTCTTCTTTCTTTTTTTTTTGACATGTGGATTTTTTATGACTCTTTCTGTTTTTTAATAATTATTAGTATTTTGAAAATAAAATAGCATAAAATAAAAAAGGAGAAAACCGTCGTGGATGATTTGCGACTGCGGGTGTGTTATTGTGAGTGTGGATCACACTGCAACAGTCGTACAATTGATGGATCACTCTTGGCTCCCTCAATAAATTCTTCAATGGACAGCTTTCCGTCACAATTCTTATCCATTTGCTTGAAAATCTTGTCCGTACGCTTCTCTGGAGTTGACTCGTCTTCAGGCATCTTCATCACAGAACCCACCATCTTGTAAATTGCCTGGAGGATCACAGACAAAGAAAGTGAAAAAAAACCGTATAGTGGGCATGGAATACATCAGTAAAATTAAATTTTCAACAAAAAAAACCAAAAAAAAAAATACATTCACAAAAATATACACAGTTCACTCTCAAGGGACAAAGGAAAAGGGTTGGGAACAGGATATTCTATAAAAGGATCCACCACAAACACATACATTTTGCGACGGTCACCGGACAAAAGGACGCCACGGGCGACTGACGCAGCAGTTTTGAGGGAGAAAACAGATTTATATTGTTTGTATGTCTCTGTGTGTTTGGGGCAAAAGCTCCCACGCTACAAGTAAATATTTGGCGGAACATTCTAGGAAAGGCTATATAAACGTCGGTGTATATCTGTAAACACCCACCAAGGCCACGTTGTAGCCAAGAAATAATTCCACGCATCTTGTTAATACTAACCCACGCCAACATCATTAAAGAAATTGCAATTCCATCAGCTATTATTACGAGAAAAATTATGTGACCGGATGAAGACAATTTGACAAAGGTGAAATTGGACGAGGAAAAAAATATTTTTATTAATTCTTCCCACAATAGGTGGACATTCACAAGCTTCGATATTCTCAATCTAGCCGTACCAACTGGCCCACTCGCAATTGTTCAATCGTCCATAGGGAGAAAATGGAATTGTAATACAATTCAATAATTGTATTACTTACGAGTGTTTTTTTTTTTTTTACTATCAAGAAATTCTGTGGAATAGTACTCTCGACCAAGGAAGGGACAAAGGTGTCAACAATCTATCTTGATTCCATTTGATTGTCATTCTTGCCGTCTCAAAACTTTTTTTTGGAGGCGGGAACTCCTTTCTAATACGAATAATAAGGGATACTCCATTTAATTCTGTCATTCTGACATCAAATTAATATGCGGTCTTTTACTCGTCCCATACAAATGAACCGGGGGAATTCCAGGTATTTTCCGTGCTCTGGGAGAAATATGTTGGGGAAAGACGTGGAGACCCGAAAACAATTTCAAGTATTTGGACACACTTTTGAAGAATCTTTTTTCACATTCTACCGAAAATAGAGGGGCTTCTTCTCAATGGTGTATGTAAACACCATTTTTTTGGGGGAAGGAGACAAAGACTTTCTAGTGGAACTGGCTTCACCCACAAGGAGTGAAAACTCAAGAAGTTGAAGAAATGGGAGAGAAAGTGACTTGGAAGTGGCGGGAGAGACAAAGGCAAGGGAGGAAGGAAATACGAAGGGAACTCTGGATGTAGTAATTGAATGAAGAGCTGCAAGCATTAATCTCGCATCAACTCCTTCTCAGGACTTTATCCAGAGAAAGACATATGCACGTATGGGGAACTTCCTTGTGCTTCCACTTCTTATGAAGGAATGTCGAAAAACTTGGGGATTTCCTCTTCTCCTGCTCATTGAAAGCCATGTGAAGTGTGATTCATTAACAAGTTTAATACGAAAAGATTTTTCTCTTATGAGGAGAAAGGAGAAAAGTACAGAAAAACTACTTCTTTCCCCCCTCAAAATCTCTCCAAACTTCACACTCCCCTCCATTTTCAATTCTAGTTCATGCCGACCATTCTTCCATTTAGAATTTCTTGGAAATGAAGCAGCTCTTCGTAGCTTTCACCTCAGATACATCGCCCTATGTGGAATTCCCCCAAGGAAAAAAGTAACTCATTTGGACCTACACACACATGCTCACATAGAAATAGGAACTTTTAAATTCCATCGCGCTTAACATGCTATAAATAATGAAAATTTCCAAAAAAAGGGACATTTTATATAATGAAAACACCTCGCTGGGGCTGGAAAACCTGGGATTTTATTTCGGGAGTAGGAAACGGGAGGGAAGAGAAATTTGTCAATGCAAAGGAAGTTGAGGGGGGGGGAGAAATCTCATGAATAGTAATATAACCTGCAATTCACATAGTACTTAAAAAAAGGGTGAGCCCAAATGCATACATAGTAGAAGCCATTATAGAGGAGAGAGAGAAGGTAAAAAAAAAGTACTTACGGAGACAATCTCAAGCATCTCTTGCCTTGAGATGTAACCATTTCCATCCAGGTCGTACATGCTAAAAGCCCAACGAAGTTTCTGTTCAAGTTTCCCACGCGACGTGACCGACAGAGCACAAAGAAACTCTCGGAAATCAATCGTCCCGTCTCCATTCGCGTCGAACGTCCGAAAAACGTGCTCTGCAAACTGTCATTCCGACAGGGAAAAGGAGAAAAAAAATACTTCCATTAGATTTTGACAACTCCCTAAAAAAAAAAATCCCCCACCCTGTACCCATTATTCTTAAGCACTCCACCATCTCACCACTTTCTAGCTTCAATTCCTCTCATTCCGTCCATTTCACCCCTTTAGTATCTTGATCTACACGTATAAGTACATAGACACTTCCCTATAGAGCTTAAAGCTATTGTCCCAGCCTCCATTAATTCATCCCATATAAATACACTTACATGTACTTAACGACAGTAATAACATGTAGGCTCTTAGTACTTGTTAGCAAATTAGTGGAACCTTTTTCTTCGTGTTATACATATGGAGGACGAGGCAGGGCCACATTCCTTCCGTCTTCCCCATTTCCTGTGTGTAACGACAATAATAATAATAACAAAAAAAAAGTCAGCTCCCTCCATAGTCTAGATAATATAGGGACAACATACATACTCCCTCCTTCTCCGAACACATTCCAGGCCATAATTATTTCTTACTTACTAGCTTGTGGGGACTTTATGATTCCCACAGTCCATGCTTTTCTGACAACCATATTATAAGGTTCACTTAATTACAATGGACCATGACATGCCATTAGATTAGATGGCAGATGGAGGGATGGGGGGTGGGGAAGAGCAATATACTGAGAGCAAAGAGCGAGGGAGAAAGGCCGAACGGGTAAAGTTATAAAAAAATGTTTGAAAAATGTAGGGAAACCCAGTATGAAGGGGGAAAGGCGGATAGGAAGAGTGGCATTAAGAAAAAAATGGCTCCACTAAAATACTGAATTACAGACAAGAAAAGAAGAAATCAGACAGGCGGAAATGGTAAGATACAGATCCAGTAGTACGGCGGAACATATAAGACTGATTCAGGAACTAGAAGACAAAATAAGGCGGGAAAAGGGATGAACTGGAATGAGTGATACAAAGCTTGTAAGAGAGACGCCCAAAGAGTGGGGCAGGGAAGGAGGGGAAAGGATAAGGGGAGAAAGTGGGAATAAAAGAGAAAGTGAAAACTGGGGAAAGGAAGACATTAACAGAAAAAGGGGGAACATGCAGGAAAGTGAGAGAATGCTGAAAGAGAAAGCAATACAATGCAATAGAACGGGAGAAAGCTAAGACCGGAAGAGACAAAAAATACAGAAAGTGTGAAAGAGAGAAAGTTAAAAAGCGTCAAAGGAAGCATGAAAAAACTACGAAGCAAAAAAGAGAAAATGACAAAGGAAAAAAGAGAAAAAGTCAGAGGGTAATAATAAAAATCAAACGTAACGAGAAAATGCAACAAAATCAAAGTAAAAATTACACAAAAAGAGAAATTTGGAGAACATAGACATCCAAAAAAAGAAAAAACCAGTAGAAGGTGAGACAAGACAGATAGACACGAATTAGGTGAAAGAGAAAAAAGAGAAGAAATAAAAAGACCATGGGAAAGCCAAAAGATGAAGGAAAACGGAAGAAAGAATTAATGCAGAGATAAAAAATAGGTAGATTGGAGGATAAAAATGAAAGTACGGCGACGAGCAGTAAAAGAGAAAGTAAGAGATAGTGATACAACAGTATATTAGTGCTATAGTGTATTAGTGCAATACGCTTATTTCTTCATTTCTCCACGACTTTGTCAAAGATCCCCAAACTGCCTTCATCTCCACAAGCAAGGGAAAGGCGACGGAAGGGCTGGGTATTACTTATGCATGCAAAAACGCACAGCCTTACCCATATAATTATGAGCCTTACAGGAGAAGTCACCCAAAGCTTAAAAATCGTTCTTTCTTTCTCCTTCAACTAAAAAAAATCTTTCTCCTTAGTGCTCCCCTTCAACACCCTTCCTTCAATGAGGTCATGTCTGGAGCAATAGTTCTTCTAAGCGTCGCATTTATCATCCTTTGACTCTGTTCTTTTCTTTCACTCTCCCCTTTTTTCCACTGAAAAACAATGCATACATGTAAAACAAATGTCTTTTCGTGGGCATTTATTATTCCTGCTACAATTCTTCTAATACAGCTGTACTACGCCTTAGCTTCTTCCAAACTTCCAAACCTCCCACTTTAACCCTCTTCCACGTCCTCCTTGAAAAGCTTTGGGATGAGGGGGTTCATTTTAACCAAATTATGTGCCCTGTAAGTTACATACAATTCAATATTTTTTGTGGAAGGGAACAAAAAAAAATTGTGTATTCAAAAAAGAAAGGGAAGAATACTTTTTGGTGTGTACATTTGGAAAAAAATCTTGAATTTCTCTTTGTATTAGTTTAAAAAACAGCAATAAATCCTTTCCCTTCTCTACACTTTTCCCTCTTTCTTCTACCCCTCAACACTTTTCACTTTTACACCGAGCGTCTGACATGTGTCAGCAATTTTTTTTAATACCATGTAGCTTTAAGTGAAATCCGTGGAGACAAAGTGTTTTTTAAAAAAGAAGGATGCCGAGACACGTCAAGTGCTGTAGGAGAAGGCTTTCACTTTCTCCCGAAAACTCGCTTGTCTTACTTTCTCCCTGTTCTCCCTTCCTACTTTCCCCGTACTTTTTTTCATCATAATAACAACACCCTACGTGCGGTTTCCTGGAGCAGCCCTCGCTCATAGAAGGACTTTATCATACAAACAATGCTCACCCAAGGATATACATATATGGTATTTCCACGAAGAAAGTTATAATATAGAAAAGTTGGAATTTCCCAAGAACTCATTATTTCCTCCCCTTTCTTTTTTTTTCAACTAAAATTTATTAGTTTGTGTTCGTCCTTTTAATTATTATGCAGACACATTCAAGTTGGTGAAAATAATAGGAGGGTTTCTGATGAGAGGGGAAAAAAAGGAACTTGTTGAAACTGTTATTAATGCCGCGTATCATTAAAAGAAAATTCATCATTTTCCCACTTCCAGCCCTCCCTTATGTACGTATGTATGCACGTACATTTCCCTCTCTTTCCCTCGTCACGTACGAAACTCACCCACAATGGGAAAGATCCCACACTTTCGCCTTCCCAAAACACAAATGTGTCTATTGTCTATGTATATGCACATACATGTATGCAAATGAAATTGATTTCATTGCACCTCTATCCTCTAATTAATCCCAATTTAAACTTTTCCCCCGTTTTTATTTCCCTTTCTGATTGTCTCACACGTGGAAAAGGGCAAAATGTGAGTGAGATAGAGAGAGAGAGTGAAAATAGGAATCGACGAAAAAAAATGTTATGAATCATAATATAATAATAATAATAACAAAAAACTTTTCTTTTCCAGCAGTTGGGAACACCTTTAATTCCATTTTTTCCGCAGCTACCATGATTACTTTCTCTGTTTGCCTCTTCTGCTTCATATAAAATGTGAGGGGAACACGAAGTTGGGCCGTGACATGGTCGTATTAAAAGAGCCTTGGCAGTTCAATGGAGGCGCCTCTAAAACGTAGACATTTGTGACGTGAATTTCTACATGCATATACAAACACATCAATTCACACACTTGTACGTATTCAGCCTCCAAAGTCTATGTCCGTCACGAAGGGAATTATTGTTATTACTTGTACAATAACGATTCGCCCCTGTACATGGCGCTTTTCCCAGACTTTGTGTGTTGTGCAAAAAGTTAATTAATTAACGGCAAAAGAAGGGGGAAAGGACACCAGAGAGCTGGAAAGGTCAGAATAATCCTCGTATTATGCTTTCACTCCTATTTGTTCTTCCATGACACATGCTGTGCTCTCACTTTTGTATCAAAACAATACTCCCTTCATTTTTCTTCCGGACTAAAATCATGTCATTCCTCTGAACTTGGAGGGACATGGAGATTTATTAGCCAAATGAGGGACCAAACTCCCGTTTTATATTTTCTTATGCATCTCCGCGGAAAAATTTACGTCTGCCAATTCTCTGCAGCAATTCCCATTATTTTTATGTCCAAATGTCAAACGTTACAAAAATACGCTGCGTGTATGAATGACAAAGACTTGAGATTTATTTGAAGTCTTTTCAGGTAAATATTCCTGCCTTCTGCCTCTACAGCATTTGACATATGGAATATTTTCTTGGACAGAATTATTGAAATTGCTCTCTTCTGCATGTAGAAATATACTCACAAACGTGTAATTGGTAAAGATCTAACAAAAAAAACAGCAGAAGATTAGATAGGTCAGACATGTCTGTGCATGGCAAGAAATACATACATATGTGGATACAGCCACACTATTGGTCGTTGTCTACGAAATGTAGAAAATAAATAAAAGTCAAGGGAAAAGTAACGACCGGCGAGGCCAAACAGCTTTGGTCTATTCTTAAATGAAAAGTTATGACCAGCATTACTTCGGAGACAAAGTACATGCAGGAGAAGGGTGGATGGAAAATCCTGGGATATAAAAAACGAAGGGTAACTTTTAAACTATAAAATTCACAAAAAGAGGAAATAAGAGTATTCCAAAGAAACGGCAGCAAAAGAGAGGACAACAGACCTCGTAACTGAACGAACACAGCCGTAAAACACCTTGAAACCAGAGAAATACATTGAAAAACAACTTTTAAAGGCAGACAGACGAGAGCAAAATCGCTTCAGGTAAAGTCCATGCGAAATAGAAAAAGAAAACAGAGTAAACAAAGCAAAAATACAAAATAAACGACAAGAAAGACGGCAGAAGGCGAAACGAGAAAAGGAGTTAAGGGAGTGCTCAAGACCAAACGTAGTAAGGCAAGGAAGCTTAGCTCGGAAATCCTTGGAAGGGACTTGAAAGCTGGAGAAAGAGAAGGCAAGAAACGACGAAGGGGAAAGCTAGTAAGGTTAATGAGTGAAAGTGCACACGAGAGGGGGAAAGCGAGACACAATGAAAGAGATAAAGTGAAACAAAGGAAGTAAGGAAAAGGTTAAAAGCTCCAATTCTTCTCAATTTAATCTGTGGCTCGCCGTACACCCACATGTCACATAGGTCTACTTTCACCCCCGACAAAAAAAATTAAGAGTGCCAACTTTTCAAGTTGTACACATATTCCGCCTTGCAATAATTTTATCCCCTTTCAGGCCCTACACATTAATTTATTTTGTCGCTTTCCCCGACAAACACCTGCAAATACGTATACACTTTAGATAGTCCCATTTTTCACTTTCTCTCTCTCTCTCTCTCTCTCTCGTTTTCTCCGTCTCTATCTACTCTTACTCGTGTTGTGCTTTCCCTCTTTTCCAGTAAAATTATACGTACACAAACACATATTCAGACTGCGTCTAAGCCAACGCAGAAATGAACAAATATAACAGGAATTGGGTGGAATTGTTTTTAGGCGGAAATGAGAGTAAGAAGCGGCATCAAATGTAATTTGTAATTACCTACTCCAAGTCCCCTTTCCTCGTCCTTACCATCCCCCCTCCCATTCTTACGCACGTAGGGCTGTGTGACGTATCATTTAAATCTGACCATACAGACACCACAAAGAAGAGCGAAAGAGAAAGAGAGAGAGAGAGAGAGAGAGAGGAGGATTATACAATGTGAAAGAGTAAATGGAAGAGAAAAAAAAGACCTTGTGCTGCAAAAAGTTTTGCATCTTAACACAAAGTCATCAGAAAAGGTAATTTCCCCATCGCAAACTTTCCCCTGAGCTCATTTAACTTTAAGAAGGAAGTAAACAAACTTTTAGTGCACGGAATAACAAAAACGAATAAATGAATGACATACACAAAAAACTTGTTTTGTCTCCTTAAATCCTTCCACCTCTCGTCCATCTCCATTCCCCCCTCATACCATGGTAATAGTCTCTTTCCTACTTTCTTTCTTTGTTTACCGGAGAGATGATGAAAAAAAATTAAATACATATTCTAGGCACACAGTGAGAGTAAGTAAGAGAGAAAGAATGAGGGAGAGAGAGGGAGAGAAAGGCGGCAACGTACAAACATTATCAAAAACTTGGAGATGTGTTTTTAGTAAACTTACTGAAAGTGATCTGCACGAGTTTTTTGCTCAAAGGTATTATGATTTACATAGCTCAAGGGGAACCATAGAGTGGGGGGCAAAAGGGAGAAATATACCCTCTCTAAAAGGGAGGAAGTCGGAGAAGAAAAAGGATACCCACAACAGCCACATATATTTTACTGGTGACTACATTGGTGCTTTGCAGGGACTTTAATATCTCTGGTATAACTCACGGCTACAGGAGCATTTTTTTCCACGTGCAAAAAAAAGTATATACACTATAATATCAAGTCCAGGGTGTAATAAAATCTTTTATGAGAACCTGAAGCTAAAACCATGAAAAGTTAAACAACGTGTTCTGCATAGCAGGAGAAGCTGCTGTTTTGTACTCGTGAATATAGCATATATTCTATACATTCTATACATTATGTACGTATACGTGTATGCACAAGTACACGCAGCATTCTTTCTCTCCTCCACACTCTTATTACACGCAACGTCAGAAGTTGGGAGTGGAAAAACCATGAAAACAAATGAAATTAATATTTTAATCAAGTTCCTCCTCCATCGTTAGCTTCTCCGTATAGAAACCAAAGAAACCACATATCATCTTCACTAACTTAGACAACCAGATTAGGCTTTCTCAGGACTTGTCGTAATTGCTTACTGTATACTTTTGACACGCACAGCAGGAATAATCGTACTTATTGTTGTAGTATCCTCTCTTTCTCTCACCTTCTCACTTCCTCTCTCTCTCTCTCTCTCTCTCTCTCTCTCTCT